>JAKUCM010002400.1:0-13587 GCA_023374145.1 Lepidium sativum | reverse complement strand
AAATTGAGCAGAGGTGTGGGTTCATCATCGTTAGAATCTTAATACCAAGTTCGTAAACTCTGCTTCAACATCCTATTTTCGAGTTTGCAGCTGCCTCAAGCTTATCTCTCATTTATTTAGTGTAGAATCTAATTCTTGGGTATTTGTTTTGTTTAAGGCTTATCAGCGTCGTTAGGAGTGATCTTTTAGCTGACATCAATCCTTCTGACAGTCATATGTTTGTCTGTTCATTTTCGTGTATATCTGACGCTGAAGTTTAATTGCAGTGAGTGCCGGTCAGCTTCCGGGATATCTTCAGATGCTGGAAATTCTGGTTCGTCAGTGGAAAGAACTGTTAGTTTTGGCAATGCCTCTTCTTCACGTTCTGATACTGATATGTTCTGCCAGAATTTCATCTTGAATTATAGTCGGAAAGATGGGAAAAAAGATGATGGAGATGATAATGGATCTTCGGACACAGAAGACTTTGAAGTTCATATTGATTTGACTGATGACCTCTTGCATATGGTATGCATTTCTTTCGTATGTTAAGATAAATACGTGTGCGTATTCTTTTCTTTGTTCTTAGTTTTATTCTTTTTTTTTGTAATATTTGTTTCCCTGCAGGTATTCTCGTTCTTGAATCATGTTGATCTCTGTCGCTCTGCTATGGTATGTCGGCAGTGGAGAGTAGCTAGTGCTCATGAGGATTTTTGGAAGGTCTTGAACTTTGAAAATATAAGGATTTCTATCGAACAGTGTAAGTTGTGTTCCTATTCATTAAAGTCATCTTTTATGTTGTTTGTTAATTGAAGAAAACAAAAAAAATTAATTTTTGTAGAAATGCTTGTATGTCATATTTAATCATATTTTCCTTCAGTCTGCTGCCGTTACTGAAACTCATATTTTCTTCTGTTTTAGTACTTATTCGAAAGACATATATATATATATATATACATTGGATAAAATATAACCTTCGGCTGCTTTATGTGCAGTTGAAAACATGTGTAGTCGCTATCCAAATGCTACTGAAGTGAATGTTTATGGTGCTCCCGCTGTTAATGCTCTGGCTATGAAAGCCGTGACTACTTTGAGGTATCTGTCGTGTTTATCTTCGCATACAGTTTTTATAAATTTAAGTTATTATATATCCATCGTTGTGCTTTTGATCTGTTTCAGGAATCTTGAGGTCTTAACAATAGGAAAGGGTCATATCAGTGAAAACTTTTTCCAGGCATTGGGGGAGTGTAATATGTTAAGGAATGTGACTGTAAGTGAGGCTATTTTGGGAAATGGTGCTCAGGAAATACACCTGAGTCATGATAGGCTACGCGAACTTAAAATAACAAAATGTCGTGTTATGCGGTTATCTATCAGGTGAAGTTGTTTTTCAACAATCATTGCCGTTCTCATTTGTTAATGTGTAATTTTATTCTAAATAAAAAAAATATTCTTTTTTTTCTTTTAGGTGTCCGCAGCTCAGGTCCTTATCATTAAAAAGAAGCAACATGTCACAGGCAATGCTTAACTGCCCACTCCTCCAACTTTTTGATATAGCCTCGTGCCATAAGCTCTTGGATGCTGCTATCCGTTCAGCAGCCACTTCATGTCCTCAATTAGAGTCTCTAGACGTTTCTAACTGTTCCTGTGTCAGTGATGAAACTTTGCGTGAAATAGCCCAAGCTTGTGCTAATCTTCATATTCTTAATGCTTCATATTGCCCCAATATATCTCTTGAGGTTGGTCCTGCTATACGTCCTTATTGTCTTGTTTTCTCATTATCGTATTTCTGACTTGTGTGCCCTTTCCTCTTTGAAGTCAGTACATCTTCCAATGTTGACAGTTCTCAAGCTTCATAGCTGTGAGGGTATAACTTCCGCATCTATGACTTGGATTGCTAATAGTCCTGTGCTAGAGGTCTGTGATCGGTTTTGCTGTTTCCACACACATGCACATGGTTCTACAACCTTTAACTAGAGAGCATTCTTTCCAGTCTGGTTAACCACGTATTATATATTGCAGGTTTTAGAGCTTGATAATTGCAATCTGCTGACATCTGTATCTTTGCATCTCTCGCGTTTGCAGAGTATAAGCCTAGTCCATTGCCGCAAGTATAGTCCTCATTTTTGGTTTTAATCCAACCTGCACATTTTGTGATGAGTATTTATGCCTTTATTCTATCTTCAGTTTATTAATTCACTTAAACGTCTTCTTTTTGCTGCATTTAACAGATTCACAGATCTGAACTTGCAAAGTACCATGCTTTCATCAATCACTGTTTCAAACTGTCCAGCATTACGCCGTATCACAATCACTTCCAACTCGCTTCGTGTATGCACTTAGTTATCATTTTTTGTTATTGCAGTTCCATTTGGTTGAAATATTTTATCTGACATTTTATTGTTTTGGTTGCAGAGATTAGCTCTACAGAAACAGGAGAATTTGACAACATTAGTTCTGCAATGCCATTCCTTGCAAGAAGTAGATCTCTCTGATTGTGAATCATTGTCTAATACTGTTTGTGAAATATTTAGTGATGATGGTGGGTGCCCGATGCTGAAGTCACTGATTCTTGACAACTGTGAGGTGTGATATAGTGTCTTCTCTCTTTTTTAAATTTTTTTTTATCTACAGCTATTTGCTGCATAGGATAAACGAATGAAATTTACAGTGAAATAATTCATTGAAATGAAAGTAAGCAGTGGTGGTATCTTGCTGGTTGCTTGACTGTTACTATTTTCTTTTTCTTGTAGAGTTTAACGGCAGTGCGGTTCTGTAATTCATCGCTATCGAGTCTTTCCCTTGTTGGCTGTCGTGCTGTTACTTCACTTGAGTTGAAGTGCCCTTGCATAGAGCAGATCTGTTTAGATGGATGTGATCATCTTGAAACTGCATTCTTCCAGCCTGTGAGTATTGCTTCTCTCATATCAAATAACTATCATATCATACTGTATTCTTAACTAATAAATTTTTTGCTCCTCTCTTCTGGTTGTGAACAGGTTGCACTGCGGTCTCTTAATTTGGGAATATGCCCAAAATTAAGTGTTCTCAATATCGAAGCACCTTATATGGTGTCTCTTGAATTGAAAGGTTGTGGTGTACTGTCTGAAGCATCCATTATTTGTCCTCTATTAACATCTTTAGATGCGTCATTCTGCAGGTAAAATATGTGTTACTTTTGTTATTTTCTATTTTTGCATCTAATATTATGGTGCTGCTAATTATCTTCCCACGGTACCTTTTGCAGTCAACTGAGGGATGACTGTCTTTCTGCAACGACTGCTTCTTGCCCACTAATTGAGTCGCTGGTGCTAATGTCATGCCCTTCGATTGGTTCTGACGGCTTGTCTTCCTTGAACGGGCTCCCAAATTTAACTGTTCTTGATTTATCATACACTTTCTTGATGAATTTGGAGCCCGTTTTCAAGTCCTGTATTCAACTGAAGGTAACTACGACATCATGACTTATATGATGCTGGATGGTTTCACTTTCTGTCAGCAGTTGAGCACATATTTTAGCTTAAGTTATGATGTGTGCATCCTTTGTATATCAGCCATTCATGTTTATCTCCCTATTATGTCCTCTTGCTTTCGTGCTTGCTGATATTTTTATCATTTAGGTACTCAAATTACAAGCCTGCAAATATCTCACTGACTCATCATTGGAGCCTTTGTATAAAGAAGGTGCTTTACCGGCACTTGAGGAGCTGGACTTGTCCTATGGAACTCTCTGTCAGACAGCAATAGATGATCTACTTGCGTGTTGCACACACTTGACCCATTTGAGCTTGAACGGCTGTGTAAACATGCATGACCTCAATTGGGGTTCAAGCAGTGTACAGCTATTTGATTACTTTGGTGTCCACAGTTCTAGTGAGAATGCCCAACCAGCTGAAACACCCAGCCGGTTACTGCAAAACCTCAACTGTGTGGGTTGTCCCAATATAAGAAAAGTGTTGATACCGCCTGCAGCTCGCTTTTACCATTTATCATCACTGAACCTTTCGTTATCAGTCAATTTGAAGGAGGTTGACCTCACTTGCTCCAACCTGGTCTTACTTAATCTAAGGTATGGGGATTTCCCATTGGTTATTTGACTTGTTTTCTTTATCTTCCATCAAATGATTGGTGTTAATCATTCTCTTAATTGTTTAGCAACTGTTACTCTTTGGAAGTATTGAAGCTTAGCTGTCCAAGATTGGCTAGTCTTTTTCTTCAGGTATGCTTTTGCCCCATCACTGGCTCGATTGTCTTTCCAAAACTAGCTGAAAGAAGCTCATTTTATAAAAATGTGTTAATAGAAAAAATGTAGCTGACCGTAGATTTCTTTCCTGTCTTTTAGTTAAACAGAATATCAAATCTACAACTGTTATCACTAAACACGCTTTGGTACCTTTGTCTTTGGTAGTCTTGTAACATGGACGAAGCAGGAGTTGAAGCGGCTATATCAGGATGCAGCTCACTAGAGACATTGGATCTCCGCTTCTGTCCAAAGGTAATAAACAACAATAAAGTGTTTACTTGGATTTTAAGACTTCGCAAATAATCCATTTTGATGGAGTAATAATAACCATGTCTTGGTGATTAATAGATATCCTCGGTGAGCATGACAAGATTCCGAACAGTGTGCCCTAGTTTGAAGCGCGTTTTCAGCAGTCCAAATCTTATACAAGATTAAGGTTTTGTGCCGAATGTTTCATTATATATAACTTTCGCTGCAGATTATAGAAATGCTGTGTTGTGTGGTGTTTTGGGATATAAATGGGTCCAAAGTCCTGAGTTCTTGTAGTGCATATAGGCTGTAGGAGCTTGTACTGTGGCCTCCTTAGTCTGCTTGTGTGTTAACACAAACCTAACAATAACATTTACACTATTTTGTGTCTGTTGTGTATGATACAGTTTGTATTGTTGTATGTAGTTCTTCTATATATCTCATCAATTTACCTTTTAAGGCATTCATCCACATCGGCTCCACAATCCATATTAAGTTCCCATGTGATAAAAACTGTTTGCTGGTTAGTATTGCTGAAAGAAAAAGTGATATTTGAAACCAGTTTCAGTATTGATTCATCTGCAGTATTCTTCACTGTTCTGATAATCTTCTGCAGTTTCTTCTAGTTAAAGGTTAAGTTTTGTACAGTCTGGTTTAAAGCTTGGTAAGAGAAGGAAAGTAGAAAAATTGGAAAGACAAGTTGTTCTCAACCTGAGACTGGAATTGCACAGATTATTATATTTGACATGTAGTCAAAAGAAGACGGAAAAGTTATGGCGAGAGAGAGAGAATCTATTGACTGACATTTGCAGAGTTTGTACTTAGTAGTTTGAAATTTCCATTTTTTACTTTAGAGTAACATTGCAATTCACATCAGAATAAATGCAATATAAAAGACAAATTGTGGTTCTCATTAATGATAAATCTAAGTAATCACTTGTTTTGTGCGTATACAATGTTTCGATGCGATCAAGAGTTGTATTAGTTTCATCGTCGTATATGTTACCACTCAGATTTAGACATAAATCAACGTAAAACACAAGTTCCCAGTTTTTAGTATGATGTTATATCACTTTCTACCTTTTGACAAAACTTCTAATGCATGAAAAACATGAAACACGTTGTCCAACATATTGTTTAATTCACAAAAGAATCGAAGCTTCTAATAGTAACATATTTTTAACATCATTAAGTTTTTTTTAACAATTAGATCGACAAAACTCAAATCTATAATATATTTTTCTTTTTCTTTAAACATTTATCTATTCTAAAGGAGACTCGGAGCTTCTTTTCCCTTAAATTTTAAAGCTTTCCGATTTCTTTTTCTGACAGTCGGTTCCATTCACCGCCGTCGGAAAAAGATCATCTTGATACGATGTATGTTCTCCGTAGGACAGTTTATAAGGGTGATGGCTGATGCATAGAGATCGAGGTTTGACCTCATCTTGTTTCTAATGCTAAAGTCATTAGTTATATTATTCTAATCATCACTGATAATAACTGAATAACATTTGTTTTACCAATTATGCTATAAATTGTTAATTGTTGACATCCATTCACATAGATAAAAATGTCAATCAAACCCCAAAAGTAAAATGGGCAAATCAAACCCCAAATTTATATTTGTCTTTCAAATTAAACTCTAATTTTAAGTTGACCACGCCGTATTACGTTGTCTTTAGCCCATTAAAGCGGAATTAACAGATCCCATTAAGATCGTTAATTCTTTAACTAACAGAGACCAATTAACGATCTTAAATGGAGTTCGTAATGTGTGTTTAATGACTTAACGACAAGGTACTATGGTGTGGTCAACTTAAATTTAAATTTGAACATTTAGTTTGAAATTCAAATATAGTTTATAGGTTAATTTGAGGCCGAGAAAATTTGAGGTTTGATTTGTTCATTTTGGTAAGTTTAAGGTTTGATTAACATTTTTTCACAATTTCTTTTTTGGTAGAAAATCGGGAACTAAGTTCCCGAACTTAATTAAGATAACGAAATAAATTAAACTCGGATCCTACACATAACCGTAGAACCACCAACATCCTCACTCAAAACCGTGGCCAAAAGAGGCATAACAACATCGAAATTATGAAAACCTTTTTAAAAATGCAAAGTTGACTAATCCATCCGCAAGACAATTAGTTTTCTTATACACATGAGAAAAACGGACAATCCAGTCCCTTGAGATAGCACATATGCATTAAGAATGACAAGAAATGAGAATCACCTATCCATGTCTTGAAAAAATCAACCACCACCTCCGAATCTACTTCAAACTCTACACGCTTAGCCTTTTTTCCCAGACTAGAACAAGTCTATAACGTACTCCTCCTGATTCTGCAAGAGGCACGAAACATGCACCAAGGTTCATTGCGAAACTGCCACACCAAGTCTCGATGCTATCCTGAATTACTCCACCAACCGATGCTAATCTCGGGTTTCCACGAGAAGCTCCATCTGTGTTTACTTTCATCCAACCACCACTTGGCGGAAACCACTTGAATAACGGCACTTAAGCTAGATCCTCCTAAATTTTCAAAATTGAGAAGAATTTGTAACAGTTTGTTTTTAACAATTACACCAATAAAATCCTGTCTATATCATAAATCATAAATCCCGTTTTTATAATGTGAACTGACACGACTACATGAATCAAACCGTATTTAACAACTTCAACACAAATATATTCCCAATTTATAACTTTTTAAAAAATAAAATAAATCTATCAGTTTTTGTTTGAGTTAGTTTTTATTTGGTCGAAAGAGTCTGGTTTTGTTTTGTATACAAGACGAGTGGGCGGGAAGTTAATTATATCGTGTCGATACTGTGTATTTTTTTTTTTTGTTAATTGTTATTTCGGCAGCGGTTTAACGTGGACCATTAAAAATCTGCACAGTTTGTAAAACCTCCTCCGTTCCTTCTCTTTCTCTCTCCATCTCCTTAGGGTTTCTTCTTCTTTTGAAATTTGAAAATTTCTCTGGCGCAACCTCACGTACTCTCTCTCGCTCTCTCTATCCATGACTCTTACTTCGCCTAATTTACTTCTCTAGGGATTTTCTCGTCGAGCTCATCACGAGTTCTTCACAAATTGACTTCCAATGGAAATGAATTATCGGAAAGGCGACAAGGTTTGGGTGGAGGATAAGGAATTGGCTTGGATTGCTGCTGATGTCCTCGATTCTAATGATAAGAAGGTCCTTGTTGAAACTGCTACAGGGAAGAAGGTGTGATTAACCGTTTTTTTTTGCTGGTTGAGATTTGTGTTGTCTTCTTCTTCGTGATTCCTCAATGCTAATTGTGTGCTGTTGTGTGTGTGTTTTAATTTTGGGGGTTTAGGTTTCTGTTTCACCGGAAAAGCTCTTTCGGAGGGATCCCGACGAGGAAGAACATAATGGAGTGGATGATATGACCAAGCTGACATACTTGCACGAAGCGGGTGTGCTTTACAATCTACAGAGGAGATACGCTCTTAACGATATATACGTGAGTTCTTTTTTCTCTTTTTGTTTGATATTGTTTGTGGAGAGTTCTGCTTGAACTTATTTACAGTTTGAATTATAGCGATTATACTGCTGGATGTAATTAATTAAGTTAAGATTTCATTTCATATGAATTCTTACTCGCTTTGGCGTTGTATTACTCTACTCAGTGGCCGGAGCTTTCATTCTGAACGATTTATAGCTGCTCGTGTATTCATTTGTGGTGTAAGACATATTTCCGTAGGAAGTGAATTCAGTTTATTTTTGGTCCATGTAACCACATATTTCCAATGGTGCTGTTAAAACTTGATATTTGGCTGTGAAGTATGCATTCTTAGTTATCAGTTAACCTGACGAGAGTGTTTGAATTTTGAAACTTGAAATGATCTGTGTAATGGAGAGGTCTGTGCATTATTGTGAGAACATTTTGATCCGCATACAATATTGTGTTACTAATTCTCTACTTATGCTTTATCAATCAAGTGTCACCTTTGGTAATGCAAAAAATACATTTTCAAAGCAAACCTTTTGCCGCTTATGTCATAATTTTCGTCTTTGTGATTGTTGCCTCTAGATGTTTACTTATAACTGTGAGCTGATTATTATCTTGGCGAAAAAGTTTGATCTCGAAGTCAATAGATTTATCGTAAAAAAATGCTCATGTCATTACACACGTACACCAGAAAGACTTGCTTATTCGGTATCTAGTTGGCGCTAAAAACTTCATCCTGATCCAACCCTAACTATTACTTTTCCAGTATATGCACTTTTATTGGCTGGATAGTCAAATTTCTATGTTTGTAATTATTGTTTTTATTAGTTTCTTAGACTGCCCTATAAATTATATATTGGAATTCTATCTAAAGTTGCTGCAGCTTATCGTTTTTTGGATCAAAGTTATGGAGAGCTTCCTTTCCATAGTTGGTGAAAGTAATTATGTTTCAGATGGTTTTGTACTCAGCTAGATTCTCTTGATTTGAATGCTGGCTTCCCCCTTTGGAAATGTTTTTGCTTGCATCTTTGAGTCTAATTTATTGATATCCCTATTAGATGATAATACTTAGTTTGAACTATTGGTGGTAATAATTTCAGTCTCATTCTTCTTGCCACTCATTTTTATCTCCATTTTATGCAGTTCCATTAGTAGACTATTCATTACTGCATCTTATAAATACGTTGTGTTTCTTTTGCAGACGTATACTGGAAGCATTCTGATAGCTGTCAATCCATTTAAAAAGCTTCCACATCTCTACGATGGGCACATGATGGAGCAGTACAAGGGAGCACCATTTGGTGAGCTCAGTCCTCATGTTTTTGCAGTTTCGGAAGTTGCATACAGGTGGTCTACTCTTTTTTCTCTAGTATTTATGATAGTTTTACTTCTTACTATCAGTCATGTTAATCAATTAACCGCAGTTAAGCTTTATAACTCAGAGCAATGATTGACGACAGTCGAAGTCAATCGATACTCGTTAGTGGTGAAAGTGGAGCTGGGAAAACTGAGACAACCAAACTAATCATGCAATATCTTACATTTGTTGGGGGACGTGCTTCTGGAGATGATAGAAGTGTTGAGCAGCAAGTCCTTGAAGTAAGATTTTCGATACATAATTTTATCTTATCTTTTTCAATGAGAAAAATAGAATTGAAAAGATGCCTTTAATTTTCTCCACCCTGGTATTTGTTTGCAGAGAAAGTTTTAGGGTTGATCATTATATGACTTTCTTTTTTTGCGAGTAATCTATTTTAATTCAAATATTCTTGTTCTGCAGTCAAATCCTCTCTTGGAAGCGTTTGGCAATGCAAAAACAGTTAGAAATGATAATTCCAGGTGCGTTATGGATTGTTTTTTCCCCTTTTATTTTTTCAAAGAAGACTGGGGGGTCTTTCTTTTATTAATCTATCCCATTCATTTACATTTTTTTTTCATAACAGTATCGTTATAACTGATTTGTGCACAAAGGAGCATCCTTCAAATGCCGTTATGTTTTTAGTGATCTATTTTAGGCTGTTAGAAACCAGTGGTAATGACACTTTATGATATCGGTATCTCCTTCTGGACTCTGGTGGTTTTAGTCAACTTTTTGCTAAGTATGGTTGTAGTTCTACTTCAGATATATGGGCCACTGAAAAGTGTTTCTAGGCTTTATGACCTCTAGTAGCAATGTAATATCCATTATGACGGTCTATTTGGCTTATCAATGAACTCCTTGTACATTTGAGTATGGTAACAATCTTACTGCTACTGGGAGGAACTTTCTTTTTCTTTTTAGAAATTTCTATGTATAGAAGTAATTAGAGCTCATTTCGAAAATGTGAATGCATTTTAGATTATAGATGTCTTGTACTGCACCTATATTTGTGACTATAGTACTTTAGCTGAAGTAATTTTTATATTGACCTACCTTTTCCCAATCAGATTTTAAGATTCCTAAAATTGACAGATATCTAACCAAACTGTTGGGTTTTTTTTTTGTTTTTCAGCCGTTTTGGAAAGTTTGTAGAAATCCAGTTTGACGCAGATGGTAGAATATCTGGTGCTGCAATCAGAACCTATCTATTGGAGAGATCACGTGTAGTCCGAATAACAGACCCTGAGAGGAATTATCATTGTTTTTATCAGTTGTGCGCATCAGGAAGTGTAATTATCTTTCCTGATCGTTATATGTCTCATAAGATATTATTTCTGGCTTTCCTACTTTCTAATCGAGCTATTTAAGACTTCTATGCTGGTTCTGTCAATTTATCTCGGCTGAATACTAATCTGTAATTGTTCCTATTTTATATAGGACGCTGAGAAATATAAACTTAGCAATCCATGTCAATTTCATTATTTAAATCAAAGCAAGACCTATGAGCTGGAAGGTGTATGTAATGCAGAAGAGTATAAGAATACTAGGAGGGCAATGGATATTGTTGGCATAAGTCATGACGAGCAGGTCTTTTGACTTCTAATTGGATTTTCATATGCTTTTTCCTCTGTCAGTTTCTGAAAGATCTTTCTTGTTTCCTGCACAAATCATTAATCAGGAAGGGATATTCCGCACCCTTGCTGCGATTTTACATCTTGGAAATGTTGAGTTTACATCAGGGAGAGAGCATGACTCTTCAGCGTTAAAAAATCAGGAATCTAGACTACATTTGCAGATGGCTGCTGATCTTTTCAAGTACACTGAATTTTCTGAAAGTTCTCATTTTTAACTGTGCGTATGAAGAAATAGACTGTTTATTTTGTTGTGTCCATGCAAAACTAATCAGGTGTGATTTAAATCTTTTGCTGGCTTCTCTCTGCACACGTTCAATTCTGACCCGTGAAGGTATCATTGTCAAAGCCCTTGACCCTAATGCTGCTGTTGCTAGCCGGGATACTCTAGCGAAGACTGTTTACGCCCATCTGTTTGACTGGTTTGCTTTACTTTCTTTTCCCCTTCATTTAATGCATTTTAGTTATGGATGACATTTGCATATGAACTTTTTGTCTTATGCTTCTTTTAGGCTGGTTGATAAGATTAATAAGTCTGTTGGGCAAGATCCAAAGTCCCCTTTTCAAATAGGAGTCCTGGACATTTATGGCTTTGAATGCTTTAAGAATAACAGGTTAGTGATGATCTGTAATGAAATAATAGTCCTTTCCTTTACAAGCCCCAATTCGTTGTTAATTTTAATTGGTCACCATGTTAGCTGTGAATTGTGTAAACTTTATCTCGGTTGAATTATTCTGCAGTTTTGAACAATTCTGTATCAACTTTGCAAATGAAAAGCTGCAGCAACATTTTAATGAGGTAATATGGGTGACTTATTTGCAAAGATTTTGCTAGATTTTAGAATACTGATTCCTTTCCTTTTAACCTCCGCTCTGTTTTCAGCATGTATTCAAGATGGAGCAGGATGAATATAGAAAAGAAGAAATTAATTGGAGTTATATTGAGTTTATTGACAACCAGGATGTATTGGACCTTATTGAAAAGGTACAATTCTACCTGTCCTGGTCTAATTTCTTGCCTTTTAGCATTTTTCGATTTCTGAAACTTGCAACAACCTAGTTTGTTTCAGTACCTTAATATGAGATATTGAACATGATTTTAGTTATTATACATGATTTCAGTATCTCATGTCTTTCTATTTATCTACTACTTTCTTAGATTATTGAGAAAAAGAGTTCAACACCTTTGAAACAGGTTATTTGTTGAATTGTCTCAGTTCTAAAGAATTATTGTGGTTTGATATTATTCTCGTCTTGTGCTTTGATTAAAAACTAATACGTTCTACCGTGGTTACTTTTATCGCATTCTGATATGGTAAACTTTAATAACAGAGATAACATATAATAATATATTTTCTTTTCAAACTTCCTATTGTAGTTGCAAGCCTCTATGATTTAGTCCCTTTTTATGTTTTTGTTTTGTAAAACTTAAGCTAAGATGACAATGGCATGCCCTATCTTGTTCTTATTCTACTATTGTTATTTTTCTTGCTGTCTGCAGAAACCTATTGGGGTAATTGCACTATTGGATGAAGCTTGGTACAATGTTCCCCTCTCATCGTGTGGCTCTACAATACGCATTTTCTTTCTTCGCTGACTTATATTTGTTTGCTTCTTATGCAGTATGTTTCCTAGATCAACTCATGAGTCATTTTCAATGAAGCTGTTCCATAACTTTACTTCTCATCCGAGATTGGAGAAGGCAAAATTTTCAGAGACGGATTTTACTCTCTCTCATTATGCCGGCAAGGCAAGTCTCGCTTTAGGACATAGCTTAAAATTAATTTATTTCGTTAAAATCTCAACAAGGTTGCTCCACACCCTTTCTGCAGGTTACTTATCAAACTGAAGCCTTTTTGGATAAAAACCGTGACTATACAATAGTGGAACATACTAATTTGCTGTCTTCCTCCAAATGCTGTTTTATTGCTGGACTTTTCCCCTCAGCCCCAGAGGCGTCTACCAGATCTTCTTATAAATTTTCGTCTGTATCTTCCAGATTTAAGGTAGGAGATTTTTTGAGTGAATTTCTTTTTTACTTTGCAAGGCCCCCTGTTATGAAAATTGTGTATGTCAAGAACTATTTGATCATGAAACCAATTTATTGATCTAATCATTTAACATTGACATTAGCAACAACTTCAAGCCCTCATGGAAACTCTCAGCAAAACAGAGCCTCACTATGTTCGTTGTGTGAAGCCAAACTCACTCAATAGACCTCAAAAGTTTGAGAGTCTTAGTGTTTTACATCAACTTCGTTGTGGGGTTAGTAGATTACATGATCTTTGTTCATTTTCCATTTTCCTTGGTAAACATGGTCTATTTATTAACTTTGATAATGTTTTGTATCTCACAATTGGATAGGGTGTACTGGAAGCTGTTCGGATTAGTTTGGCAGGGTATCCCACAAGAAGGAATTATTCAGACTTCGTGGATCGGTTTGGTCTATTAGCTCTAGAATTCATGGAGGAGAGGTGCGATTTTATGATGGATGATTCTAAGATTATTTTCCGAGTGCTTTTGATACTATACCTGTCTTTGCAATTTTGGGTCCTGTGCAAAGTTATTTAACATTTTATGTGACTGCGTGATACATGATAAGTAGAAGATGGCGTATCTATAGAAATATTAGCATTATCTATAGCTTG
>JAKUCM010002399.1:0-44962 GCA_023374145.1 Lepidium sativum | reverse complement strand
CAACCATTTTATAACCATAAATATATGTTTCATGGTTATACAGTTGTTATTATAAAAAATTGTGATTAATTGTTTTTTTTTTTAACTTAAGTCATAGTTATTTGATAAAACCACATAGTATTTTTGTAGTTTTACGTAGCCACAAATTTTTTAATGGCTAGATAGTGGTTATATGAATTTTTTGAAATTAAAATAATTATTATTTCATTTAGGATTTTTTAAAATATATAGTTTTTCTTTAACATAGGATATGGACCAAAATTCATCTAATTTTCCGGAATTTAATACCAACGACTAATTTAATTTAATATTTTTGAAATAAATCTAAAACATGTCGTATTTTCATTTAGCTAAATAATAGCAACTTAATTTCCGGTAAAAATCATATTTAGGATTCATAGATTTATAATTTTTCTCAAACCAATTTCTACATGGAGACCACCTCATAGGAATATAGTGTTTTTTTTTTGTCAACTAATTTACTGGCTATTAAATCTCATTCCTACTACTATAGGTAGGGGGTTCGATCTCTGGTGCCTTGAAAATTTGTAAAATGAGTATACCACTTGGCCACCTGTGCTCGGCAGGAATTTAGTGTTTAGAAAGGGAAAAAAATAGTAATTTGATCAATAATTTTTTTGTCAACGTTCAAAATCATTTAAAGGAATAAAAATTGTCTACTTTGACATGTAATTATGAAATCAGATGCTGCAACAACCAATTTTGGACACTACTAATGAGATCAAGGCAATGGTTATTATGACTACAACAATTATACAATTTATTGTCATTTATTTAGTTAAAGATAGAAACGTCTGAATTATGTATAACAAAATTCTTAGGAATCAGTATTTATTGGCCTATTCATAATTCTATTTAAGTTTTTACTATTGGCACCAACATTCATACATATAATTCTTTATTATTAAAAGGAATCACTACAACAATTAAAATTTGTATTTTTGGACGAAATTTATGAAAAAGATTTTATGTTAAATCCATCGAAAACACCCTATAGATTCGTTAAAAAATTGTCAGCAATCCGTTAAAAACAGTTAAGAGTTGTATACTTTTGATATATGTTTCTTTACATCAAAATTAATTTTTCATTATAAGTACATTTTGGGTTATATTTGAATATGTATAGATTTATTTAAAGTTAGAAACTAGTAATGAAATGACAGAATGTTGTTGCTCATACATCATAAGGGGAGATGAATCTACAAATCCAACAACAACAAAATCAGAAAGCGAAATTAAACATTTCATTTGTTTGACAAAATCAAAAAACAAAAAACAAACATTATGTGGACGAAATTGAACAAGAATCAGAATCTCTTTTTGATGAGTGTGTGTGACTGTGAATGCTATACTAAGATTGGGGTCATCAAAATGTTTGGCAACTCTTAGAACAGTCTTCATTCACGAACCAAATTTCATTGCAAACAAAGAATCTAATACATTTATAGCCGACGTAGGTCCTCCATAGATCTATTGGTCAAATAATTTCATAAAATACCATATATTAAGAACTAATTGTACATGTTTGCCGCCTAAACACTTTAGAGATTTCTACTTTTACTTTATCAAGCAATAACTCTTAAAAATGGAAAAAAATCACATCCTTTGAGTTTTTAACTTTATTTGATCACATTCAGATTCTTTCATACAAAATTATTTTCCTTAACCTTATAGGAAGAATTATGTGCACCTACATTCCCTATTCATATACTAAAAACTTTCGTAATTGCATTTAAAAGATATATTACAAATGGGTTTAGGGTTTTAGTCAACAGGTTCTATTACAAACAAGTTCTGTGTTTGTTTGTCTTTCTATAGGTTTTTAGAAGAGTGTTTTTTTTTTTTGTCAATATATTTTATAGATTACTCAAAAGGCTTTGAAACTCAAGTAAGAAAATCGATATTTTGATGAAAGTGATAATAACCAAATTTCGATAAATACTTATTTTGAATATAGAGTAATTGTTCTTCATCATCCACAGGACTGGCCGGCTTTCGAGACGTATCAGGAAGATTATGCTCGTCTGAAAGCGCTCTTCAGCTACTGTACCTTATCAGTTATCCCGCGATCGTTGAATCAGAAGGCAGATGTGCTAGCTCGGGCAGGTAGGGTAGGTATGGATCGAAGTGGATGGGGGTAGGACCGGTGTTCTAACTTTTATTATATATTTTTGTCGTTGAAAAAAATAAATAAATAAATATAGAGTAATTGTTATTACTTTCTTTTAATTAGTAATTACATTTAAAGTGAAATAGTGAGAGTAATAGTATATAGTTGCAATTTTTCATAATTTCAGTTGATACTTTTTCTTTCTTTCTGAATATGAATTGTATTAGGATTGGAAGTTACAATGCTAATAGACCAACAATATGCCACACAAAAAAAAAATGGATGCAATCAGTCCTATAACACACCAAGGATAATTTGAAGTTATCATATTGATAAAACCAAATTCAATGTATCAAAACATAGATATCATTTGAGGAGTTTTCGAACGACATTCCAACAATGGGATAGTTATATTCAATGCTATGTCTACAGTTATAGGAACTTAAGGCAACTAAAATTATTTATAAAATATTTTTTTAGAATATAAATACTTATAAAATAAATTTTCTATAACGTAAATATAATGTAGTTTTTAAAATTAAATATATACAAAAAATAAAACAGTTTTAGATTTGAAAAATATTTTTAAGTAGAGATAGCTAAAACTAGATACAATCTAATTCTTAAATAAATTAATCCTCACAAAAAAATAATCTAATTCTTGAAAGAAGAATATTTTCAAATATATTGTTTTTATAGTAAAAACTAAAAAAACACATTATAATATATGTTTTTAATAAAATTTAGAGGCTCCGAAAATATATATATTTGAGAGAGATCCCAAAATAAATGTCTTTATTTTTATTTATAGGTACGTTTATATTTATAATTATAGAATTTTTCATCATATATTAATTTTACGAGCACATGATTTATTATATTGATGGTATAAATTTTGTGTTCTTTGCACAACTTTTAATGTTTGGGGCTTATTTATTTAGTTTTAGTTTTGGGCCAAATATTTAAAACTTGGCCCATAAAATTATTTTATGATTTAAAATCTAAAAAATCCTTCCAGTTAATAATATAGATACAATACATAATAATCACTTGTTTTAATAATTTAACTAGTTTTCTCATAAGATGATTAAACTTAACTATAGTTGCAAATGATATTTTACCTAATGGCAGATGGTAAGTCTATTTAAGACAGCTCATTGTATAATTTAAAATCAAGTTTTTCTATCTACCTATATTATGTAAAAAATTTGCTATTGAGTCGGTGTCAAAAAAAAACTTAACTATAGTTTTGTGTATATGTGTGATCTGATGCAGCACGTGAACCACCAATAATCACGTGGAGTATATAATAAACACCAAAATAAAATCAAATGCAAGTCATTGAATATTTTGGTACTTTATTAAGTCTCAGCGTTACTTAAACGGTTTGTTTGAAAGATTTTGATTTCCGATAAGGACAAATACACAAAATATCAAAAAAAATTGGAGATAAAAATAATAAATTCACGGAATTTTCGATTTGAAAAACAAATAAAATGATAACAGTTGGCTTTAGACATTCATGGTAAATCTACTAAAAATAGTACTTTTATATTCAAAGATTGAGTTTCATTATCCATAATATGTAAAAATTTAACTATTTTTTTTTGTCAATATTGGGCCATAAATGATCGGTTCATTAGCCAAGTTCTTGCAAATGCAAGTGCGGGACTCGATCCAGGATGTACAAATGCGCATACTTCTTGTACACTTACCACCTGTTACTAGGCTAAATACCACTTAAATAAAATATTAATTACAACAAAAACGATAAAATTTTAAACAAAAACTACAATTTTCATATTTTTTTGGTTCTCCACATTACAAATAAAGACAAGAATAAAAACTCAACCAAAACCTAACTTGATCTACAAATCTTCAAGTTTTTTTCTACAGTTAGATCGGAAATTTAAAATGATTAATTTCAACATTACAACATCTCAAATGAGGCTTATTAAAACATTTACAGATCATTTACATATGTAGATGAAGCTCGAAACTAACATGATATGATCTGATGAGGAACATCCAACAAAAACAAACATTGATACCAAAAATAAGAACAAAAAAAAACAAAATCTCACCCAAATATGTATGTTAATATAAGTGAAGAAAACTTTATAAAATTTCCGATGAACTAATGAAAAACTACCACAAACATAAAGTCTTACACAGAACACAAAACTAAATGACATGAATTTGAGGAAAGACGATGGAAGAACCATTGAATATAGTGATATTTACTGTATGAGGTCTCTGACATTAGGTAGGTTTGTAGAAGTTTCCTAAGTTACGTACTATGCACAAAATAGTCAAAAACAGCTTATCCTATTTATTGGAGAACTTTCTTCTCCGCATGTTTCGCATTGACCAATGGAGTCTACACGACAGCAAAAAACTTTTTTTTTTGCAACAGCCTAATATATTGGACCACAACTAACTAGTCTAATAGTCAAATTCTTATGTAATATTATAGAGGGATTTGATCTCAGATTGTGCAAATGAACTGTCTTAAGTGGAGTTACCACTGAGCATTAAGCTAATAGGTATTTGCAGCAATAAACATTTATGAAAATATAATATAAATGAATAAATAAATGAGTTAATGCAACTGGTATTTAGTCTAGTGGTAGATGGTAAGTCCACAAGATGCATGCACACTTACATATCATGGGATCGAGTCCCCTTACTTGCATTTGCAAGAACTTGGCTAATAGGCAGACCATTTGTAGTCCAATATTGATAAAAAAGAAAAAATTTAATACTACCAAAATATGAGAAAATCAAAAACCTAAAAGTATTTGTATAAATCATTACATTGCATATAAATATTATCTTCGAAAATATGAATCAGATCAATATACTCTTTTTGGGTTCAACGAAATGTTCACAATAATTTTTTATTCAGCTCTATTTAGAAAAAAAGAAAAAACATTCTATTTCCTAATATTATATTAAATATTGTAGCATTTTTAAAAAATAATTTTGAACAGTTTTAAGTTTCCATATATAAGAGAACCTCTAATACATATTCGCCAATCCTTTGACTAGTATGAAACGAGTTTTCTATGTCAAATACTTTTCATTTCTCTGCCATTACTTTTATGTATATTATTGTTATATGGAGTAATAATTATTGCACAAAAGTGACACTTTTATGTACAATATCGTCAACATACACACACGATTGACTATGGAAGCAGCGTCGGTCAATATTTTATTTCCATCACTTATATTGTATTAGTTTTTTCCGGTGAATTTAATAGAAAAAAGGTGAAAAAATCAATAAAGCAAACGAATCATAGATTCGTTCGTAAGATTTGACTTTTCTTTGGGTTTTGTTTTTTTTCTCTTTTAGATTTAGACAATTTTATAGTCTTCCTTTTATACCCTACCATGAAAGTTACTGGAATATTTTTTCCAATATACTACAAGACATTTAAAAAAAACTGACATTAAAATTGAGAATTTGAATTTTTTAAATTAGTTTAGCCTTTTCTATAGCAATTTGTTATGCTAACTCTAAAAAGTTCGACTTACCAATATACAAACCATCATTAAGCGACTTTTTTTTTTTATAATTATCGGAGATATTTTAGAAAATAAAATATATATCTTACGGATTAAGTTATGTTGTTCACAATAGTTAAATTAAGAAGTAAAGTTTGTAAAACCTAACCAAAAAGTATTCTTATAAATTTTATTATTTTAAGGAGTAGAAATATTTCCATTATTCTCATTAATTCTGATTATGATTAGGATTAGAAAAATTTCCATTATTTTAGTGTTATTAATATGTCAATAATAAATATTATATGATTGTATCATCAACAAACTCAATAATATAGTTCCATTCCATAATCTTTCAGTGGTCAGGCAAATCAATATATAAGAAATTAGTTATAACATCTGAAATCAACTAAAATTATACCAAAATATTTTCTAAATTTGCAGCTCAGTTATAAGTACCTTATATATATATATATGCAATAAAAGTTGTTATTTATCATACAAAAGTTTACGTTAAACTTTATAAAATGTTGGTGACGTTAAACCTCATATTAACAAAAATTCAGTTACACTCTCTTAGTAATGAAAATTTCTTGATGTTTATAATATATTATATAAACTATTATGTGAATATATGGTTGTCAAAATATTTATAATAATATAGGTACGGTGGAATCCATGTGGGAAAAATCCACTTTTTGTTTTTGTTTTTTCTTGATTTATTGAATTTGTAATTAGCAATGATTAAAGCTTTGTCAAATATAAATGAACGTGTAATAAAAGTCATACTAACTTCTTTGATTTTGAACTTTTCCAATCATTAAGCTATGCCTCAAAATCCTAGTGATCTACACTTCAAACAATCCTTGTCTCATTAAACTGTCTAATTAACCACTCTCATCTTTTAGTTCATATATTTCAAAAGAATTGTATGATTTTTAGATTTAAATGACTGGTAAATAAACCCTAACATATTATTGAAATTCCCTATCTATATATTTTCTCTTTTCAATATTCATAAATCATATTCCCTCCGTTTCATATTAGTTGTCATTCTACAATATTTCACGCATATTAAAACTTCGAAAGGTGGAGTGCGGTCGGCCTTTGAGCGACTTCTTTTCTTTCCTTTTTTGAGCTCTCACCTTTAGCCGATCTTATTCTTGATCTTTCGATCGTAGCGCGAAGACATCACCTCCTTCTGGTAGCATCATCGCAATCACTGAGAAACCAGCCGTATTTCAGCCTAGTGGAAAGAAGACACTCAGTGCTACATGTACCGAATGCTCATACGGGAAAGTTTACTCCTGGGTCTGGAAGATTTGGTTCCCCAACTTTATTTATTAACGGGCATTTTCGGAGACTACGAACTCTACATTGCTTACAAGGTTGAATACTTTATTTATTTAATTAGAGGCAAATGAAATCATTTTATATTTAAAAAATGCATTGGAAAATGAAAATGACAACTAAAATAAAATAAAAAATTTAACCTAAAATGACAACTAATATAAAACAAGGGAATATTAAAAACTTCATTATTATAATCCAAAAAATAAAGACTTCATTATTATTATTGGATTCATAATAAATCATAATTAAGGACCTCATTGTCATATTGAATATGATTTATGATTCATAAATCATATTCAAGGTTTCATAATCAAGGACCTCATTATTATTATCCAAAAAATGAAGACCTTATAATAAATATAATTATTAAATCTACCGACAATCACGGTTAGATCATAAATCATATTCATAAAATAAATGTATTGATTTTAAAAATTGCTTAATTATTCAGTGTAAGTTGATTATATATCATCATTACATCGCATTAATTAAGCTAACAATTTTATCTAATTAGACAATCTTTCACTATCAATAAGATCAAATCAAATTAAATAATCAAAAGCAACGTCAGTCCAATACCAAAAGCTAGATCAAATTACTGTACGTACGTAATCATAATTAATGCAAACCAATTATATAATCATAAATTAATGCAAAATAAATTATTTATATAAATAGTACTTAATGCGAATATATGTCAGACATTTTTTAAATAAAAAAAGTTCCCCACCACTCATACATAAACAAACAAACAAAAATCAATTTTCCCACCAATAAAATTTTAACTTTTAGAAGAAAACTCTTAAAATTGTGTCTACACCACATAATTGGTGAGTGTTTTTTTTTCTTGCTTGGAGTTCTCAAATCTCTTGTTTCTGTAATTTTTACATATGGTTTATTGGCATTTAATATTAGAGGATTAGCTCAAAACTATGACTTTATATGTTTCATAATATTTAAGGTATTTAGTTATTTAATTTTAGATTTTCCTAATTACAAATATTATATTAATCTATTTAATAATTATTCGATTAAATGTTAATCTACATAATATAAATTGTTTTCTCTCTAAAACATGAGGGAGTATTTTATTGCAATAATTTTTTTTGTCGTAGATTATATTAGACTATAACTAACCAGTTTAATAGTCAAATTCCTATATAATATAAGTAGGAGGACTTGATCCCAGATTATGTAAATGTGCTGCCATTAACCTACATGACATATTGAGTTATAGATCTAGTTTTTTTAGATCCCGTGACCAAAAATGTATAAATGTTTGTTGACCAATAAAACTCTTATAGTAAACAGTCACACCGACCAAGAAAAAATATAAAATTAATCATATAAAGAGCCTCAGACTTATCACCAAACTTCCATTTTACACCATTTCTCTCTACTCTCTCTCCTCTGTGTTTTCTTCTCTATCTCTCTCTCTCTTTCTTCCTTCTTGTTAAGAGAAGGAAACTAGATTTCAATATTTCATCAAACTTTCTATTGTAATCTTCTCTCTCATTCTCTTCTTCTCAAAATCTTTCAAAGTCTCCTTTAATCTTCTCCATTAGAGTATGAGCTTGTTCATATAGTTAATGGATCTATCTAGCCGTAACAATCCTTTCCGGGATTTAAGTATTCCTCCGCCGCCTCCACCACCATTCCACAGAGCAAGCTCAACAGGAACAAGTTTTCCAATCTTAGCTGTTGCAGTGATCGGAATCTTAGCTACAGGTTTTTTACTTGTAAGCTATTATGTTTTCGTTATCAAATGTTGTCTCAATTGGCATAGAATCGATATTCTTAATCGGTTCTCATTATCTCGAAGAAGACGTAATGATCAAGATCCTTTAATGGTTTACTCACCAGAGCTTAGAAACCGTGGTCTTGATGAATCTGTTATTAGAGCAATCCCAATTTTTAAGTTCCAGAAGAAAAGAGAAAGAGACGACCAAAACGACGACGTAGAGAAGACTTCTCAAGAATGTTCTGTTTGTTTGAATGAGTTTGAAGATGATGAAAAGTTGAGGATTATTCCAAATTGTTATCATTTGTTTCATATTGATTGTATTGATGTTTGGCTTCAGAACAATGCCAATTGTCCTTTGTGTAGAGCTAGAGTTTCTTGTGAAGCAAGTTTCCCTCCGGATTATGTTTCTGCGCCGAGTCCTTCTCCTGAAAATCCGGTTTTGGAGTCTGATACTGTTGTGGTTAGAGGTGAGAATGAGTATGTGATTATTGAGCTAGGGAATGGTATTGTTAATGGCCAAGATAGTCCAATGGAACAGAAGGTTACTTCCGGAACAAGAAAGGTCAAATTCAGGTCAAAATTCGATTAGTCCATCTCTCTCAAGGAAGTTTGATCGAGGAGGCTTTCAGAGAAAAAGCAGAAAGCTTCAGAAGATCACAAGTATGGGAGATGAGTGTATAGACATTAGAAGAGGCAAAGATGAGCAGTTTGGTAGTATTCAGCCTATCAGGAGATCAATCTCAATGGATTCATCTGCTGATCGACAGCTTTACTTAGCGGTTCAAGAGGCGATTTCTCGAAAAAACCGGGAAGTTCTGGTGGCTGGAGATGGAGGAGGATCAAGTAGTAGTGCCAATGTTAGTAATCAGAGAGTAGTGAAGAGATCTTTCTTCTCTTTTGGGAGTAGTAGACGTACTAGAAGTTCTTCTATATTGCCTCTTTATTTTGATTCCTAATGGGCCACTTTGAGAGTCTTTCTAGATTTTTTTTTCCTAATATTTTGATATGAGTTTATTTTTCTTTGGCCGGTGATGTAGGAGAGAAATAGAGGTGTGTTCTAGAAGTCAAAAGAATTGATGAGTTGTATTATGACATAATTGACTGGAATTTTTTGTTTGATTTTTTTTGTAAGCATTTAAAAAGCTTCATATCAAAAAAGAAAAAGAAACATCGAAAAAGCTTATGAGTATTTACTATTTATAAATCTTTTGGATTGGATGCTTACTAAAGAAAATAAACCAAATCCATGTTTACTATGCAGAAAGATATTTAATCAGCATATGATTGATAAGTCTTCATTTAAACAACATATAATTAATAGTAGTACCTTTTTTTTTATCAATAGACAAATTATATTGGACCACAATTGGCCGGTCTAATAGCCAAATTTTTATACAATGTAGGTGATAGGACTCGATCCCTGGTTGTGTAAATGAGCTGCCTGATGTGGACTTACCACCTATCACTAGGGTAAGAGCCATTTGCGATAGTAATACATTCTGAAATCAAGTTTTATTATATACATTATGTATAAATTTAGGTATTAGGCCAGTTAATTGTAATATATTAATAAAAAATATATATGCTAATGAAAATATATGAGCACACTTTATTATTAGTGTTTAATTTTCCTTTTCACGTATATAAACATAAGTCAATTTATTTTTATTGTGAGATTAGAATGATTCAAATAATAATTCTAACATTTATAATAGTATATAAACATCACTACAAGAAAAAGGGTCATTTGCTAGGGAAACTTGCGACACCATAATGGTGTCGCAAAAATGCTATGCCATTGCGACATCCTTGCGAGGCCAAAGTGGGCATCGCAATGGCCTAGCAAACTTGCGAGGCCGAGAAAATGTCGCAAGTTTGCGATGTCATTTCTAGTTGTTTGCGACACTATTGCGAGGCACGTTAGTATGTCGCAAATCCATTGCAAACTTGCGACGTTATCGCGAGACATTTTCGCCATCGCAGATTTGCTACATATTTGCGTGGTTTCTGCGTGTGCCTTTGGCGACATCGCAAATCCGTAGCAGACCTTTTGAATTTCCCTATAAATATCCCCCACATGACATTTTTTATTGACACCAAACAAGAACTAATAAGAGAGAGAATCAAGAGAGAGAAATTGTCTTCCAAAAAAATTAAATAAATTACGATTCGGGAAATAATGACGTCGGAACATGAAGTGTTCACTTTACGACGATGGATGTATAACAGAAGGGATATGGAGACTGGAGAAGTGACGAAGGAGTTCCGAGAGGGGTTGCGGGCATTTATAAATCAGGCTGCAAATAACCCACATACTCCAAATGATGGTAACATTTTTTGTCCATGTTTAAAGTGCGGGAACAAGAAATATTTGAATATCGATATGGTAAAAAGACACGTTTATAATAGAGGATTTACTCCAAACTATTATGTCTGGTTTTCGCATGGGGAAGGATATAGTATGGGTGGTGAAAGTAGTAATATGGGTGCTCGTGGTAATGATCTAGGGAGTCAAGAATATGCTAATAACAACTATGGTGGTAGTATGTTTGAAAACTACGCTCATCTACAAGGAAATATGTCACATGATATGGTTACAGATGCATATCATGGGTATTTTCCTGGTGTTGTTGAAAATATTACGGAAGAACCTAACCCGGAAGCAAAACAATTTTATGATATGCTAGATGCTGCTAATCAACCCATCTATGAGGGATGTAAAGATGGTTTATCTAAACTATCATTAGCATCTAGGTTAATGTCTATTAAAAGTGAAGGAAACATAAGCGAGAGAAGAATGAATCAATTTGCTGATTTGCTTAAAGAGTATTTGCCGGAAGATAATAATTCTGCTGCGAGTTATTATGAAATGCAGAAAGTGGTTGCGGGTCTAGGCTTACCATCTGAAATGATAGATGTTTGTAGTGAAAATTGCATGATTTTTTGGAAAGATGATGATAAGCTGCAGGAATGCCGTTTTTGTGGAAAGCCAAGATACCGTGCAACGAACGGAAGGACGCGTATCCCGTACAAACGTATGTGCTACCTTCCAATCACTGATAGACTGAAACGATTATATCAATCAGAGAGAACCGCATCTGCAATGAGATGGCATGATGAACATAAAGTAAAAGATGGGGAGGTTACACATCCTTCAGATGCAAAGGCGTGGAAACATTTTCAAGCGGTGCATTCTGACTTTGCTAAAGAGTCAAGGAATGTATATCTAGGTTTATGCACTGATGGATTTAGCCCATTTGGTTTATCCGGTAGACAATATTCTCTATGGCCTGTCATATTGACACCGTATAATCTTCCACCGGATATGTGCATGAGAAGAGAATTTTTGTTTATGGCTATTCTAGTGCCAGGTCCCTAGTCATCCGAAGCGTTCCCTCGATGTGTTCTTGCAACCTCTGATACACGAGCTTAAGCAGTTATGGTATAGGGGTATATGCACATTCGATTACGCGCAGAAGCAGAATTTCAATATGCGCGCTGTTTTGTTGTGGACAATAAGTGACTTCCCGGCGTATGGTATGTTATCAGGATGGACGACCCATGGAAGGCTATCTTGTCCATATTGTATGGGTTGGTCAGATGCATTTCAATTAAAGCATGGGAAGAAATCATGTTGGTTTGACTGTCATAGGCGTTTTTTGTCAATGCATCATCCATATAGAAGGAACAAGAAATTGTTCAAGAAAAATAAGGTTGTGCGTGTTCCTCCACCAACATACATGTCAGGCAGTGAAGTGTTGGAGCAAATAGATCATTATGGTGCTCAAGAAACATGTGAACGTGGGGGAAATTGGCACGTGGTAGGAAACATGCCTGACGGATACGGTGAATCTCATAATTGGCACAAGAAGAGTATCTTTTGGGAACTCCCGTATTGGAAAGATCACTTGTTACGGCACAATCTTGATCCGATGCACATTGTTAAAAACTTTTTTGACAACGTGATGAATACGATTTTAAATGTACAGGGCAAAAGTAAAGATAATTTGAAAGCTAGGTTGGACTTGGCCGAAATTTGTGCAAGACCCGAACTACATATCACAACGGATGGAAAGCAACCAATTCCGATATTTCGTATGTCAGGAGAAGCTAAACAAGCGTTGTTTAGTTGGATTTCTTCAGATGTCAAGTTTCCGGATGGCTACGTGTCTAAATTTTCAAGGTGTATAGAGCAAGGGAAAAAAATCTCTGGTATGAAGAGTCACGATTGTCATGTATTCATGCAGCGACTTCTTCCTTTCGCATTACTTGAGCTGCTTCCAACTATCGTCCATGAATCAAATTGCCGGTAAATGATTTTTTTGATTTGATTTGTTTAATTTTTCTTAGTATTACATTGATTGGCTATTAATAATAATTTTATTACATTTAGGGATCGGTGCATTTTTTAGGGATCTTTGTACCTTGTACCCGAACACTAACATTGGATGGCATTGCTCAATTAGAAAGTAACATTCCATTGTTACTTTGTAATTTGGAAAAGATCTTTCCTCCTGCATTTTTTGACGTGATGGAACATCTCCCAATCCACCTACCACACGAAGCCGCCCTCGGTGGGCCCGTACAATTGCGGTTGGAGGAGTTGGAACATCATATGCAATTGCGGTTCCTGAAATATTTCGTCAGGTAGGGCGGCTTGGTGGGAAGTTAAAGGAAGATTATTGGGAAAATCACACATACTCTCGTGTAGCTCATACGTACATACTGCAAAATTGTGAAGACGTGATGCCATTTGAGAGGTATTTTGTTAAAATATTCTATATACTATTGTTTATTGATGTACATATAATTCATACGTGATATATCTGCAGTGAGTTTGACAACCAGATACGTGAAGCCTTTCCCAACTTGCAAGAAACAGAGTATGACACCTACAAAGAACGTGATTTCGCTGGTTGGCTAAAATACTATGTAAGTATTATTTATATTAAATACATTAATATTTTCAAAAAATCATTCCTGCAAAGTTATAAATTTTTATTTTGTAGGTTAAGAATGGATGTTCTGGCAAACCTATGCCTTTATGGTTGCATGAGCTTGTGGATGATCCTATTGCCAGAATCGTGACTGCTCCAATGTATTTCACTCGCGGCTATACGTTCCACACGTACGACCATGGTTCCAATAGATCAACGGCAAATTACAGAATTCATGTTCCCGGTGAAACTGACTTTTACGGCATTTTGAACAAAATTATAGAGGTCACCTTTCCTGGAGTACTTGGATTGCGATGCGTATTGTTCCAATGTCTTTGGTACAATACAACGGCCGGTCGAGGAGTACGCTCTAATAACTTAGGGGTGACAGACGTAAATGGAAACCTGACGTATTCTAAGTTTGACCCGTTTATTCTATCATGTCAGGCAGAACAAGTGTGTTTTATACCATATCCTCGTATAAGGCAAAGGCGTGAGAAGTGGTTTTCTGTTATAAAAGTGAATCCTAGAGGTCGTATAATGATAGAAGCTGATGATGTTGTCATGCAACAAGAAAGATCATCAGAACTTGCTGTAGCTGTTGAGTCGACGGAACAAATCATACATGCAGAACAAGAAGTAGAAGACGTTGTCCCTTATACTACAACAGAAGAGCTTGAAGATTCTGATGAGTTCAATGAATCTGAGGAAGACACAGAAGAAGAGGAAGACACCGTTGAAGAATAATTGAAATTTAAATAAGATTTCAGACCTACTATCTCATTGTAGTTGTTAAACCGAACATTTATTTGTTTAAATTATTTTTTACAAATATGCTAGACTCATGCAATAACATTGCGACACCACATTTTGCTACACCCTTGCTATGTAGCATACGAAACATTGCAATTCCGTAGCAAGATCCCCTATAAATAACCCTCCAATGCAATTCATTTTCACAACTTACCTTTTACGCATAATGACTTGTGAGGCCCCTACCTTCGTCTGGAAAATCCCGCAAAATTACATTTCTACTATTTTACGGGAAATGACATAAGACGAAGGCAGGGGCCTCATAAATCTTTATTTGTAGAAGAAAAAACCGTAAAAGGTCTCCGAACCTTTTATTTTTTAAACATAAAAATTTGCTATGCCCTTGCGAGAGCTTGGGTCTGGATGTCGCAAAGGAGTTGCAAAAATTGCTACTCTCTTGCGACATCCGGACCTAGACGTCGCAAGGGTATAGCAAATTTAAAAAATTTAAAAAATTGCTACAACCTTGCGACATCCCGGGTCCGGACGTCGCAAGGGTGTAGCTGAATTTCAAATTTCAAATTTGCTACTCGCTTGCGACATCCCGGGTCCGGATGTCGCAAGCGAGTAGCAAGTTTTCAAAATTTTAAACTTGCTACACGCTTGCGACGTCCCGCGTCCGGGTGTCGCAAGGATGTAGCAACACTTGCTACATCCTTGCGACATCCGGACGCGGGACGTCGCAAGCTTGTAGCAATAGATGGAAATCAGTGGGACGTCGCAAGGCCATCGCGTGCCTTGCGAGTCTCTTGCGACGGCCCGGGGATTAAAACCAAAAAAGACTTCTTCTTCCCCGATTCTTCCTCTTTCTTCTTCTATTTTTCTTCTCTTCCGGCGACTCCCTTGCGAATCCGACACCTCCGCCTCCTCCGCCGGTCCTCCAACGCCTCTAACGCCTCCGAATCCGACACTCTCTTCTCCCTTCTTCCTCTCTTTCTCTCTCTCTCTCTCTCGCTCTCTCTCTCTCTCTCTCTCTCTCTCTCTCTCGCTCTCTCCTCTCCCCGCCGCTGTCTCCCTCTCACCCTCTCGCCGCCGGAACTGACCGCCGGAGGTCTCGCCATCTCCTCCTTCTCCCTCCTCCTCGCCATTCATTGTGAGCAATTTTTTTTTTTCGTCAAATTTTTAAATTTTAGATCTAGGATGCAATTACTTAGATCTAGGTATGAAATTTTAGATTTAGGCTCCCATAAGTCGGATCTAGTTATGGAATTTTTTTGGAAATTTTTAGGAATTTTTTCGGAATTTTCCCGGAATTTTTAGGAATTTTCGGAACTTTTCGAAATTTTCAGAATTTTCGGAATTTTCGGAATTTTTAGGAAGTTTCGGAATTTTTCGTATTTTATTAGATAATTTTTAGAAATTTTTAGATAATTATTAGGGATTTTTCGGTATTTTTAGGAATTTTCGAAATTTTAGGAATTTTCGGAATTTTGCGGAATTTTCGGAAATTCTCCAAATTTATTAGATAATTATCGGATTTAGGTAACTGTGTTACAATTATCGGATTTAATTATCTGATTTGTTTTTCAAATTTTTTTCCGTGCCAGATGTCTAGATCTCATAATCCATACACGCGATATCTATCGGATGTCGGTGAGCAACCTCCGGCGACTCCTGCATCGGGTTCTAGATCGGTTCCACCGACCCCTTGTGGCAGTTATGGATCTCTCCCGGGGTTTTCCCCTGTTGCTGATACTGGTCATGGAGGTCCCGGTGAGCAACAGTACCTGACACCAGACGCTACTGCGGGGATGACAATCGAGGACATCCTGTCAGATCCGGTGCACAAATTTCTCCCTAATCTTCATCCTAACCGTCCACCGGGGACTTTGTGGTAATATATTTTATTTTTATTTTACAAATTTTGTTATTTATTGTTCGTAATTTTATAATATATAAAAATAAACTAACGTAGGTTCGATGACGACGGAGATTTGCCTACGGCGGTTCGGGAAATATTTGAACGAGATTTCCAGGAACCGCATGCTAATTTTAGCCAAACTCCTATCCACATCATCGACAGATGGTTCAGAACGTTTGCGGTAAGAAAATTTCATTATTTTATTTTTTCGTTTATAAGAATTTTACACTTTCATTCTTATAATTTGACATTATTTTTTGTAGCAACGTTTTCACTGGGAAGTTTCTATTACCGGTCTAGTCCGGAAAGAGTTCGAGGCGGTCTTGCGTAGACGGATGAACGATCAGGTGGGTCGTTGGAAGAGTAAGTGGAAGAAGAAGGGCAACGAGGCAATGCCACAGTGGTTCAAAGATTCAGTCTGGGAAGGCTTGATTCGCTACTGGGAGGATCCTAAGTCTCAGAAGAAAAGCGCAAGCTGTTGAGCAGCTCGGTTAGCTGACCCTGATGGGACCGGTCCCCACAAACATTGCTCGGGCAGAACCTCGTTCAAAGCTCGGGCCCGCAAACTGGTAAACTTTTTTACATATAATTTACATTAATTTAAACAATTATTGTTTTAATTTACAATTTCACAGCAAGAGGAATCGGGGGACACGCACCCTGATATCCTAGGCACTCTGTACATCACCAAGCGGAACAAGGCCGGAGAATTTGTTGACAAAAAATCCTAGAAGCTCTACGACGACGTCACTACGAAGTTGCAGGAATTGACTCAAGAGGGCGGTGATGAGAGCTCAGCATCCGGGGGATTATCTACGGCGCAAAAGAACCAGATCTACACCGAGGTAAACTACATTTTAAATTTTTCTTCTTACTTATATTTTTGCTAAATTTAACTAACTTAATATTGTTATTCTTTTATTAGATCGCTCCCCGTAAAAAAGGGAGAATATTTGGAACAGGTTCTCTTGGGTCCAAGATTGAGCAATGTATCTCACCAGAAGGATTCTCGCAGTCATCCGCGACAACCAGTGACCTGCGGCAAATTGTCGACCGTCAGACCCAAGAGTTGGATCAGACTAACACCGAACTTGCCAAAGCTAAGAAGAAAATCACGACCTATGATCGTTTGTGGTCTATACTCGCCAAGAAGGATCCATAGCTAGCAGACGCATTTGCCGAGATCAATGCTGAAGACGAAGACACCGGATCCGGGTCGGGAAATTTAGATCGCTCGGACGATTTCTGAATTATAAAAAACATTTTGTAATCTTTTTTATTTAAAAATATTTTTAATTCGGAAAAAATCTTTTTAATTTTAAATTTATATTTAAATATTTAAAATATTTAAAATATTTTTTTATTTTAAATAAATTATAAACGGCGTCGCAAGGACGTAGCAGGTAGTTCTCTCGCAAGGTAGTCGCAGGTCGCGCCCTTGCAAGGGAGTCGCAGGACGCGCCCTTGCAAGGGTGTCGCAGGACGCGCCCTTGCAAGGTTGTCGCAGGACGTACCCTCGCAAGGGTGTCGCAGGTCGCGCCCTCGCAAGGGTGTCGCAGGACGTTCCCTTGCAAGGGTGTCGCAGGGTGCGCCCTTGCAAGGGTGTCGCAGGGCTCGCTCCCGCAAAGACGTCGCAGACACTGCTAGGCCTTTGCGACACCGACTTATGCTAGGCGTTTGCGACATATTATTTCCCTCGCAGACCTTGCGACGTCCATGCTACGTATCTATGTTTGCGACACGCAAATTGCGACATATAAGTGGCCATCGCAAGGGCGTTTCTTTTTGCCCATTGCGACAGCCTTGCAAGGGATTTTGCCATCGCAAAAGGCGTGTTTTCTTGTAGTGCATACTCAATTGTAATTGTAAGTGTTGTTTAATAATCATATATATATATATATATAATATAATACATTCATATGTTATAATTTGAATTTTCAAAATTGAATATATGAACATGAATCTATCAATAAATTCAATAGTCGACAAATAAAAAATTAATGTTTAAGAAAATAGTATTTTTTTTGACAATCTTACATTTGCATTATACCATGTTTTCGAAATTAGCTTAAACCGGATTGAGCACGTTTTGATGAGTCATTATCCTTCAGATCCAGAAATCGAAAGTCCTCATTTTTCTACAGTTACGCAACTATGAAGATTCTCGTCGCCGTTAAACGTGTCGTCGATTATGCCGTCAAAATCCGGGTCAAATCCGATAAGGTACATACAAAATCCGACTCTTGGTTTCTCTGTAACTGTTCAAATACCGTTAATTTGATTCCTTTATCTTGTTATAGATAACCATGAAAACATTCGGTTATCCTTTTGGTTATGTTTGGTTTAGTAAATCGTTTGAATAATATGGTTTGTATTTTGTTTCTTTAAGAAGAGCAAAACGGCTCAGAAAAAGACAAGCAATGAAATACAACTTCTTTTAATAATCTCTCTCTCTCCTGTTTGTTAAAGAAGACGATCATACTCTGTTGAACTTGAATCTGAGGTAATTTCTCTTAGACTTGATTTCCTCTTAATCAGTTCGATACTCCTCTTCAATCCTCTAAACCGGATTCTAGAAGAGATTATTAGCTATTTGGTGATATCCATATCATTGGTATCAGAGCAATTTCGTGTCCTGGATCTGAGGAATGGCAGAAACGAGAGCCCAAACATTGCTTAAAGTTAATAAACAAATCGAAGAACTCAGATTAGCTCAAGAGAAGCATAGCACTGCCACAGATATGCTGAAAGCAGCTCATGACTCCATGAGAACAGAGCTGAACGATCGATTTGTGGACATCAGGAACATGTTCGCAGAATTGCGACCCCCACCTCGTAACCCAGAGAAGCAAACCATCGGACAGTCGTCAACGTCATCGGCGGTTTATACCACGAGCCCACCTGCTGCCTTGAACCCGGAACCCCCTGATTTCCGAAACTTTGATGAACAAATGAGGCTAAATCAGCCGAGAAGAGGATATAATCCGTTGAACAACCCTCATACAAGATCAACGAAAGTAGATTTTCCGGTGTTCGATGGGTCCGAACTTAGGGACTGGATTTACAAGAGCGAGATGTTTTTCTCATTGGATAACACCCAAGATGAGTCCAAGGTCAGATTAGCATCTTTGCATCTCAATGGTAAAGCGATGCAATGGCATCAAAATTATTTAGCCCAGAGAATGGGACTCTATCCTGCGTGGGCAGATTATATTATCGCCTTATCGTCACGTTTTGGAGGACACCATCGAGATGCTCTGTCGGAGTTGTTGAGCGTTAAGCAGGGAGGAAGTTCTATTGATGATTACCTGGAACGATTTGAATCAGCACATACGATGGTCAACATCACGGCTAATCACTCGCTCAGCATTTTTCTGTCTAATATGCAGACTCACTTAGCCCTTCACACCCGTCAGTTTTATCCGCCTGATGTAACAGAGGCTGCTAATATTGCCCGATTGCACGAACTCTATCTACATAAATCGGTAAATAGAATGTCTAGAGCTCCCTTCAGTCTGATGAAGAACACTTATAAATCAGGTTTTTCCTCCCAAAACAGTCCTCCTCTACTCCCTTTACCTAGTGATATCAAAAATGTCACGCAGAAAGTGAACTTCAGTCCACGACAATCACAGGATAAGTATGCGAGAAAATTTTCGTTCGCAGAGATGGACGAACGTAAAGCTAAGGGATTATGCATGTACTGTGATGACGTTTACACACCAGGGCATCAAAATAAACATAGGAGATCGGATTTCTACTTTATGGAAGTGGAAAGAGTTGATCGAGAAGGTGATATAGAGAAAGAATTAGATGACGCAGGAGATTTTGGTAACGGTGAGGACCAAGAGGCAGTTACCACTTTATCATGCCATGCGTTGAGTGGGCATTCAACTTACGAAACTATAAGGTTGACAGGACATTATGGTAAGCGCAGAATATTGGTTCTTATAGATCCAGGGAGCACACATAATTTTCTGGACTATAAAGTAGCATGTGAACTGGGATGTAAGATGGAGGAAACTATACCTATGAGGGTACATACTGCAAATGGACCTGTTATCACCAAATATAGGTGCCGCGAGTTAAGGTGGAGAGCTCAAGGTTATGATCTAGTCAATGAAGTTTATATTCTGAATCTAGACTTCTGCGACTTTGATTTTGTTTTGGGGATGCAGTGGTTAGTATCTTTGGGAACGGTTGTCTGGAATTTTAAGCAATTACGAATGGAATTCAAGTTGGAAGGGGTTAAACATGTTTTGAGAGGTTCACCGCCACCTAAAAATAAGGTGATTAAGACGTCAAGCTTACACCATATTCTGCTAGAAGAGCCACCAGCGATGTTGGTAAAATTTCAAGAAGTTAGAGAGGGAGCTGCAGCTCAGAATGAACTTACCTTCTCGATGTTCCACTTAGCAGCTAAGGAGTCTATTCATACCACAAATCCCAAATTAACAGCACTACTATCCGGATTCACAGATATCTTTGCAATTCCAACATCTCTGCCACCTTTTCGGGAAGGTTTTGACCACCGCATTCCTGTGGTTGCCGGTTCTAATCCTGTCAACCTACGTCCTTATCGATATTCAGTGGTGCAGAAGGATGTTATTGATAAAACTATTAAGGAAATGCTGCAACAAGGGATCATTCAGCATAGCTCAAGTCCATACGCATCTCCGGTAGTGCTCGTTAAAAAGAAAGATGGGTCTTGGAGGCTTTGCACTGATTTTCGTGGACTGAACAAACAAACCATAAAAGACAAATACCCCATTCCACTACTGGAGGATTTGCTGGATGAATTAGGTGGGTCCAAGTACTTCTCTAAACTCGATCTAAGAGCAGGTTTTCATCAAATTCGGATGCATCCCGGGGATGTTTTTAAGACAGCTTTTAAGACCCATTTCGGACACTACGAGTATTTAGTGTTACCTTTTGGGTTGACAAACGCTCCCAGTATGTTTCAGGGGCTGATGAACCATGTCTTCGCTTCAGTAATTAGAAAATTTGTGTTGGTTTTTTTTTACGACATATTAGTGTACAACATAGATTGGAGTTCTCACCTTTCTCACCTGCAGGAAGTCTTTTCCATTTTGAGACAGCAGCAGCTGTACCCTAAGGAATCTAAATGCACATTCGGAGCAACTATAATCGAATACTTGGGGCATTACATCTCTAAGGAGGGGGTTAGTACGGATCTTAAGAAGATAGAAGCGGTGCAGTTATGGCCGATTCCCCGCACACAAAAGCAGCTACGCAGTTTCTTGGGGCTTGCCAATTATTATAGGCGGTTTATAAGGGGGTATAATATTATTGCAAAACCGTTATCTGAACTGCTCAAGAAGGAGAGCTTCAAGTGGAGTGAAGCTGCTACTGAGGCTTTTAACAAACTCAAAGAAGCCCTTACTTCTGCGCCGGTGTTAGCATTACCGAACTTCGAACAAGAGTTCGTGGTAGAAACAGATGCTTCTAATACCGGGATTGGGGCTGTATTGATGCAAAATAATCACCCTTTGAGTTTCATTAGCATGGCTCTCGGACCACGGCATCAAGGGCTTTCCGTGTACGAGAAGGAACTGCTGGCAGTGGTACATGCAGTTCAGACTTGGAGTGCTTACCTGGCCCATCGTCATTTTGTGATTAAGTCGGATCAAAAGAGCTTAAAGTTTCTGACTGAACAGAAAATTTACACACCTTTCCAACATATGTGGCTGTCTAAGTTGATGGGTTATACTTATGAGATACAATACCGTCAAGGTAAAGAAAACGTGGCTGCAAATGCTCTATCTCGTGTAACAGGTTCACAGCTCCTCCAGATTGCTTTGACACAAGTTCATCATGATTTCTATGATAAGTTGCAGCTGCTTTGGACCACCGATGCACACCTCGTGCGATTAATCGCAGACTTGGAAAAGGACCCGCAGTCACATCCGAAATTCTCTTTTGTAAATGGTGAGCTACGCCGCAACGGCAAGCTAGTAGTTGGGAACGATACAGATCTTAAGTTGCAGATCATGCAATGGCTCCATGACTCTGTCGTGGGAGGACACTCAGGCCGTGATGCAACCATTCACCGCATAAAGAGCCTCTTCTTTTGGTCAAAGATGCGAACCAAAATCCAGAATTACGTGCGGCATTGTGTTATTTGTCAGCATCATAAATATGATACTGCAGCTAAACCAGGATTGCTGCAACCTCTTCCAGTTCCTGAAGGGATATGGGAGTCTGTTTGCCTTGATTTCATCAAAGGATTACCTGTCTCTTCGGGAAAACACTGCATTTTGGTAGTCATTGACAGAATGAGTAAGAATGCGCATTTCTTGTCTCTCTCACACCCTTATACAACACATGATGTAGCTCACCTATATATGGATTTTGTGTTCCGGTTACATGGCTTACCTAAAGAGATAATCAGCGACCGAGACCCAACATTTTTAAGTGAATTCTGGAAGGAGTTGTTTCGGGTCCAAGGAGTCGACTTAAAGCATTCTTTTGCCTACCATCCTCAAACGGATGGCCAAACTAAGGTCACGAATCGCACTCTTGAAACCTACTTACGTTGCATGACTGCAGATGCTCCACACACCTGGAGTAAGTGGTTACCTTTGGCTGAATGGTGGTACAACACAACGTACCACTCCGCGATTCACACTACCCCATATGAGGTTGTTTACGGTCAGGTACCACCAACACATCTTCCTTATTTACCTGGGGAGAGTAATTCACAACTGTTGATCGCAGTATGCAGCAGCGCAAATCAATCATTGCTATGCTCAAATTTCACTTGAATCGAGCCAGTCATCGCATGAAACAGTATGCAGATTCTAAACGTTCGTTTCGGGAGTTTACTGTGGGCAATCACGTGTACCTCAAGCTTCAGCCTTATCGCCAACATTCCATGAAAAACAGACATATCCCTCACAAGCTCTCACCTCGGTACTATGGTCCGTTTCGGGTGACAGAAAAGATAGGCGTCGTCGCCTACCGTTTGGCTCTACCTCCATCAGCTGCTATACATGATGTTTTCCGTGTGAGTCAACAAAAACTTTGTCCTAATCCGGATGGCTTAACTGCAGCATTACTGCAGTTTTGGAGTGACATAGGGCTTGCTAAAGAACCGGAAGCTGTATTAGACAAGAAGGTCGTGAAGCATCGCAACATAGCTGCTACCAAGGTATTGATTCAGTGGAAAGGACTCCCTCCCGAAAAGGCCACTTGGGAGTTCTATCAAGACTTCATGGCTCGCTATCCTCAGTTCGATACTTGAGGACAAGTATCATGTCGACAAGGGAGTATTGTTATAGATAACCATGAAAACATTCGGTTATCCTTTTGGTTATGTTTGGTTTAGTAAATCGTTTGAACAATATGGTTTGTATTTTGTTTCTTTAAGAAGAGCAGAACGGCTCAGAAAAAGACAAGCAATGAAATACAACTTCTTTTAATAATCTCTCTCTCTCTCCTGTTTGTTAAAGAAGACGATCATACTCTGTTGAACTTGAATCTGAGGTAATTTCTCTTAGACTTGATTTCCTCTTAATCAGTTTGATACTCCTCTTCAATCCTCTAAACCGGATTCTATAAGAGATTATTAGCTATTTGGTGATATCCATATCATATCTTGAATCAAACTGGTGTAGATACTCAGAATGTGAAGATGTCGATGAATCCATTCTGCAAGATTGCTTTAGAGGAAGCGATTCGAATTAAAGAAGCGGGTTTTGCTAAAGAGGTTGTTGCAGTGAGTATTGGAGCTTCACAGTGCGTAGACACGCTTCGTACTAGTTTAGCCATGGGTGCGGATCGAGGAATTCATGTCGAGGGCAATTCCAATTTTCTTCCTCTTACGATTGCTAAGATCTTGAAGAGTTTGGCTGAAGTTGAGAGTCCTGGATTGATTTTCCTTGGGAAACAGGTACTATTTGGCAAGTTGTTTGAATTTGGGTCACGAAAATGCATCAAATTTCTACAACTTTTATGATGTTGTTGTTGGTGAACTGAGTCTTAACTAAAGTTGAGGCTTTTCAGGTTTCAGATGGCAAAAGATTCGTATTTGACTCATAATTGATGCTAATAACATTTTCCTTAAGACTTGTGGATAACTTTAGGATGATAAAGTATTAATCTTTTGAAATTCTTGAATAGAACAAATTTTGATATGTTTCCTCCGTGAGGCAATCATTGTGATGTTAGTTCTGAACTGCTTTTGAAAAATGTCGAATTCGCTTTATGCTTGGATGAAATTTTGATGTAAACTTTATTGCCTTAAACTTTTTCTTCTGTAGGCAATAGATGATGACTGCAATCAAACAGGACAAATGGTTGCAGCTTTGCTTGGTTGGCCACAAGCAACCTTTGCATCGAAGGTAACAGGCAGTTGTTCTCTTGAAAACTTTCAGATCATACTTATGTTGTAGAATTCTTACCTTTTCCAAGTTATGACTATTTGATCTCGTGTTTTGGCTTGTTGTTGTTTAGTAGCTTGTGTTGGATAAAGAAAAGAATGTCGCAACCGTGGATAGAGAAGTGGATGGAGGTCTTGAGACACTTAGTATACACTTACCCGCTGTTATAACGTACGTTCAACTGTCTTACATGTATATTTTGCATCAAGTAATCTGGATATGTCATTTTCGGTTGATTGTGTTGTTCATTCTTTGTGGAAACTCTTTATTTGATCTCGCAAATTGTTAATCAAACCAGCATTGAGTTTGAGATAGATAGGAGCAATAAGACTGGTTTTGTTTATAACAGCTTTTGATGTTAAAATGCAGAACCGATTTGAGGTTGAACCAACCAAGATATGCAACACTTCCAAACATAATGAAGGCGAAATCGAAGCCGATAAAGAAAATGACGTTGGAGGATCTGAAAGTAGACATCAAATCAGATATAGAGATCTTGGAAGGGACAGAGCCTCTAAAGAGGAAATCTGGGGTTATTGTTTCTTCGGTGGATGAGTTGATAGATAAGCTCAAAAAAGCTCATGTCATTTGAAGAAAGAAGAAACCTTGTATGTTCTGGTTTGCTACACACTTGATTCTCATTCTGCTTAGCTACGTTACTGTTTGAAGCATGAAGTAGAAGTACATAAATAAATCAAGTGTGAATCGTTTTATCTAGTAAAGTTACTACAGAAGCAAAAGCGCACACAAATATTTGAGTATCCTTTTCAGTTTTGCTGGACATGTCTTTATACTCTTCATATTCTGTAATTACACAAATGTGATTCACCATCGAAGATCTTTGACTTGTATAGAACTTAAGATTTTCTTTATGTGTATAGTTTTTCCTATAAATACTTGTAACTCTCAAATGTTAAAACCTAAGAGAGAATAAACGCACTTTCTTCATATTCTCTCATTCTCTTGGCTCTATGGCCACTAGTCTCTCAATCTTGGTTACTAAATTTTTCGGTTACAATTCTTTTAATCTTTATTCTCCAATCTCCAAATCTCACTAATCTCTTATTTTCAATCTCTATTCCGTAAATTCTAACAAAATCTTTGTACTTTGCTGGATCTTCTTCAGACAGAAGCTCTTTGATTGGTCCATAAACCGTGGGATTTGGAAACATACCCGAGCTAACAAAGTATGCAACTGAAATCCGTGGACCAGCTTTGTTTGCCGTACCCTATGCTCTACACTGAAGAACTTATCGTTCGTGATCATCTGCAAAACAAAATTGACTTAATATTTAGTCGAAAAGACTGTTTTTAAGCTAAAAGATGCATCAGAATGAGCTTGCCTGCATGAAATCGCCCACGCTGATGACAAGAGCTCCAGGAACAGGAGTTACATCAACCCAAGAATCTTGGTGAAGAACTTGCAGACCACCGATTTGGTCTTGAAGAAGCATTGTTGGGAAGGAATTATCGGTGTGTTTACTTGTGCCTAAAGTTAGGTCAGGTTGTGGGCAAGGTGGATAGTAATAGAGAGCAAATGCAAGTTCTTCAGGCATCCAGTGTTCTTAAGGGTCTCAAAGTCTAAACCTAAATCTTCTGAGAGAATTTGTAAGAGTAAACCTCCTAATTTCATCATATGCTTGGAGTATTCAATCACAGGATCCCTAGAATCAGATCTCTATATATTCAGAATCAAAACAATCCAAATCGACGTATAAAAAAGATTGTTGTACTTTCTTTACCTGCAAGCTACTGGGATTTCTTCTGGTTTTAGGAGTGGATCTTGAACACAAGTGTAACAAGTGAAAGTGTCTCTCCAATTCATAGGAGAAGATTGATACAGCTCGAAGCTGTTGTTGTAAGCAAATTTACGTTTCGTGAACCTGTATCATCATTATCGTTGAGGTCGATGATTGGAACTGTGAGGTTTAAGCTAGAGATATAAGAAGGTTTGTTGTTAGATAAAGTAGAAGAAGGGACATGGAAGATTTGAGGAACTTGGGTTATTTCGGCATCAACAAGTCCTTTAATTCTTTCTCTGTCAATGGCGAGAAGATGTGAAAACTAAAAACGACAGAAGTGAAGATAAGTGTTGAAGTAAGATTTGTATGTACTTGGAGGGGAGGATCAATTATTTAAAACTGTCTGTATTTCTTTAGGGTTGTAGTTGGTCTATGCATTTAAAACGTTTTTTTTGGTAATTGAGAGCTTCTTATTCCTAGGTTACCACTCTTGGGGACTCTACATCATAGCTATCGAGGACTGAAATCTCTGATACTGAAAATTGATTTGAACCTGAAACTTTTTTGGATTTTCAGTACCAAAAAATCACTAAACCATCTTTACTTGGTATTTTTAAACGTTTATTTGTGGGGAAATGTATTTTCATCTCGTGAATATGCTTTCTAGTTTTTCTATACTTTGAAGTCAATTTTAAGGAATTGTATGGACCCGTACGTATAACAAAATTTGAGATATAACATTTTTTAGATTTAGATTAAGAATCTAATATCAACGAACGAGTAAAAATGTTGAAGTAGAATCTAAATGATGTCAATTACATAAGGGATTCTTTTGGTTATATTCAAATTGTCTGCAAACAAATAATATATTTATTTTGCTACAAATCAGCATTTTGTTTGAAACGACCATTTGTAAACGACTTTTTTAAACGATCATTTCAAACGATTGTTTGAACTTATTTTGCTATTTACTCGTTTGGAAAAATGAACATCATTTGTAAATGCAAACAATTGTTTATTTTTTACATATAATTATGGTTTAAGGACAATATATGATTTGTATTATAGTTCAAAAAGAAGAATCATTAGTTTACATTTAGAAAATAGTCATTTACTAGTATGCAAAAATTATTTTTAATAACAATTGTAATATATGTAGATATATATACATATTTCAGAAAAAATGTTCATGTTTATGTTATTGCATAATTTTAAAAATAATTGTTTAAACTAAATTTTACATACAAATTTTTATTTTATTATACTATTCAACCATTGTAATACTACCAATCAACATGATTTTCAAATAACCCTCTTTTGACAATTGATATTTTCAAATGGTCATTTTAAAACTATTTTGGTTTCAACTATCTTTTATAAAAATAATCGTTTCAAATAGTGTTACCATTCGAATCTAAAGTAAGTTTATCTTTTTTAGTTACATGTCAATCAAGAGTTTTGAGTTTATTTTCTTGCTAAGGTTCCTCCACAAGTTTTAGGAACCATATTGGATGCTTTACAATTTGTTCTGCCATAGTGCTTCGGTTGTGGGTTCCAAGTTCTCTCCCATCCCGTGAACTTACCTTTTTCCAAGGACCGGTACACTATTTTTGGAGGTTTTAAAGATTCGTTCACCAAATCTACAAATCACCATGTGATCTTTCTCTGTGTTTTGTTCTCACTCACGTGTTACCGACAATAATTTTCTGGTAAATCAGACGTCCTAAACTTTTTCCAACTCAAACACTCTTAATATGATATTTTCTTTTACCAAAAGCATAAGTGCATTTTGGTGATATAGCCAGATCAATTCTTTTAAGAAGAAGAAAAAAACCGAAAACGAAGATCAAGTAGTTTGAAAGAAAGAGACATTTCAATCTTATGATATATCTTTCTTCTTTACATCTCTGTTTCAGTCATAAAGTAAAAGTAAACAAAAGTATCACAGTGGTTCAGGAAATCAAGCTCGGATACATAGTTATCGAAACACACACAAATATCTAATTATCTTGCACTAAGCCAGACAAAAGTCTTAATTCGCTTTATATTCTGTAATTAGACAAATGCGATTTGCCATCAAAGATGTTCGCAATGAATCCTGTACTATATTCTGGTATGGTGAAAGATTTGTACTTTGCTGGTTCTTCATCAGACAGAAGCTCTTTGATCGGTCCATAAACAGTGGGATTTGGAAACATACCCGAGCTAACAAAGCTCGCAACTGAAATCCGTGGACCATCTTTGTTTGCCCTTACCCTATGCTCCACACTGATAAACTTGTCATTCGTGATCAGCTGCAAAACAAAAATGACTTAATATGTATTCACAAAGACTGTTTTTAAGTTAAAAGTATGCATCAGAATGAGCTTGCCTGCATGAAATCGCCCATCATGATGATAAGAGCTCCAGAAACTGGAGTTACATCAACCCAAGAATCTTGATGAAGAACTTGTAGACCACCGATTTGGTCTTGAAGAAGAGTTGTTATGAAGGAATTGTCGGTGTGTTTACTTGTGCCTAAAGTAAGGTCAGGTTGTGGGCAAGGTGGATAGTAATGGCAGCTTATATGCAGATTCTTCAGACAGCTCGTGTTCTTTAAGGTCTCAGATTCTAAACCTAAAGCTTCTGAGAGAAGTCGGAAGAGTAAATCTCCTAATTCCGTTACAAGCTTCGAGTATTCCATCACAGGATCCCTAGAATCAGATCTATATATTCAGAATCAAAACACTCAAAAACGACTTAATGAAAATGTTCTTTACTTTTTATGTACCTGCAAGCTACTGGGATTTCTTCTGGCTTGAGAGGATCTTCAACACAAGTGTACAGTATGAGAGAATCTCTCCAATTCATAGGAGTAGAATGATACAGCTCGAAGCTGTTGTTGTAAGCAACTTTATTTTGGAAACCTGTAGTGATATACTGTTTCTTCACCTCTGCATCTTCTTCGTGAAACTTTCGAACTCCTTCTTTGATCTCTTCAAGAACAGTCAATGGAACTCCATGATTGATCACTTGGAAAACTCCCCAATTCTCAGCTGCGTATTTGATCTTCGAAATGACTATGTCTCGTGCAGCTGTATCATCATTGTTGTTGATATCTCCGAGGTCGATGATTGGGACTTTGAGGTTTAAGGCAGAGATATCAGAAGGTTTGTTGTTAGATAAAACAGAAGTAGGGACATGGAACATTTGAGGAACTTCGGTTATTTGAGCATCCACGAGTCCCTTCACTCCAACTTTCGTCGAGACAAAAGACTTGAGCTCGTTCAAACGATCGAATTCTGTCATTATTTTCTCTCTTTGAAAATGGCAAGAGGCTGTAAGAACTAAGAACGATATAAGTGAAGATAAGTGTCGAAGTTAGAGGTGATCATGTGGCCCATTTATAGAGACTTTGTAAGGTTGATAAGAGTGAGTGAGAGCGACGTGTATGTACAGAAAAGGATCAACAACTCAAGATGATCTTTATTTCTTAGAAGGTTTAGTTATTCTATGGAAATTTCCATATTTTGGTGGACATTCTATTTATGTTGACTATTCTTAGGGATACTTTTACCTGAGAGGAAGACTTGGGACTTGATGCTTTTAACAAAATCAACGACTCGATGATGAGTAAATGGTAACGGATTGTATTATTTGAGAAAATACAAATAAGTGAACTACATACAAAGAGATAACTAGAAAAGACAACAAAGAGAAAGAGCTAAGGAGTTACTTTCACTAGGGTTCATAATGTACTCTTGAGCCTTCTCAGATAAAAGGCTCAAAATCCGACAAGCCTTCGAGATGATCAAAATGCACTATTGGAAGGAGGAGATCGAGCTAAAACTGGAAGGCTTCCATCGGTTTGAACCTATAATACAAAACCAGGACATGACGATAAAGGGGGTCGCGTGAGAGTATACCAAGAACCTAAGCATCTCTTTTGATCGATTTTTTTGCTGTCTTTAAAAACCATTGTGCCTCCAAAGAAAAGAAGCATAAAAACGAATGTTAGAATATCTCACATCGGAATTAAAGGTGGCAGAACTGCAGCGAGTACACACTTGCATTTATAAGCCAAAAAAAGGTGTTTATTATCGTATCATCTTGCATTAAGCCAGACAAAAGTCTTAATTCTCTTTATATTCTGTAATTAGACAAATGTGGTTCGTCATGGAAGAGCTTCGCAAGGTATCCTGTGCTGTATTCTGGTATGGTGAAATCTCTGTACTTTGCTGGTTCTTCATCAGACAGAAGCTCTTTGATTGGTCCATAAACCGTGGGATTTGGAAACATACCCGAGCTAACAAAGCACGCAACTGAAATCCTTGGACCATTTCTGTTTGCTCGTACCCTATGCTCCACACTGAAGAGCTTATCATCTGTGATCATCTACAAAACAAAAATGACTTAATATTTATTCGAAAATACTCTGTTTTCAAGTTCTAAGGATGCGTTAGAATGATCTTGCCTGCATGAAATAGCCCATGCTGATGATAAGAGCTCCAGGAATAGGAGTTACATCAACCCAAGAATCTTGATGAAGAACTTCTAGACTACCGATTTGGTCTTGAAGTAGCATGATTCTGAAGGAATTATCGGTGTGTTTACTTGTGCCTAAAGTAAGGTCAGGTTGTGGGCAAGCTGGATAGTAATTGCAGATTAAATGCAAATTCTTCAGACAGTTCTTATTCTTAAGGGTCTCAGAATCTAAACCTTAAGCTTCTGAGAGAAGACGCAATATTAAACCTCCTATTTGGGTCATATACTTCGAGTATTAAATCACAGGATCCCTATAGAATCAAATCTGTATATTCAGAATCCAAACAATCCAAAATGATAAAGTAAAAAATTGTTGTACATTTTATACCTGCAAGCTACTGGGATTTCTTCTGGTTTTAGAGGATCTTCAACACAAGTGTAGCATGTGAAAGAGTCTCTCAATTCATAGGAGTTGAATGATAAAGCTCAAAGCTGTTGTTGTAAGCAAATTTCTTTTGAAAACTTGTAGTAATATGCTGTTTCTTCACCTCTGCATCTTCTTCATGAAACCTTCGAACTCCTTCTTTGATCTCTTCAAGAACAGTTAAAGGAACACCATGCTCTGATTCATATATATAAAAAATAGTGATGATCCAAAAGCTCGAAGTAATGTTGAGTGTCTTGCGACCAATGAAACACATGGGTTGTAAATTATGAATTTTTACTGTCTATGGTGATTTGGTACAAAGTTCTTTTGCAGTCAACATTGTAAGCAATAAGTTTCAATCAAAGGACATGAACATTGAAAGGGACTTGTTTTTTCCAAAATTATAGGGAGTGGTTTTGAGAGTGAAATCAGATGATAAAGTGATAGCAAAGTCAATGAAAACTGAAACCAAATTTTTAACAAAGGAAAAATGTGTTATCAAAAAAAAAAAAATTTGGTGAAGAATCAGAAATAGTTGATGAAACTGTGAATTTATCTCTAGAAGAGAGCTTTAAAATAAATTATTTCAACCAAGTCATGGATCAAGCTCTATATTCTCTTAAGACAAGGTTTGAGCAATTACAAAAGTACGAACAAACCTTTTGTTTTCTATTTGAGTTAGAGAAACTGAAGTCAGCAAGTGATGATAGCTTAAAGACATCTTGTACCAATCTTGAAATATTTTTAAAACATGGAAATCATTTAGATGTTATAGTGGATCAATTGTATTTTGAACTAATAGTTCTGAAAGATGTTTTGCAAGAGGAATGCAAGAAACCTGTTGAAGTGTTGAACTACTTGAAAGAAATGAAAGATTGTTATCCAAACTCATGGATTGCTTATTGGATTTTGTTGACGATTCCAATTTTGGTTGCTTGAGCTGAAAGAAATTTTCCAAAACTAAAGTTGATAAAGTCTTATTTGTGATCAACTATGTCACATGAAAGACTAAATGATTTAGCTATCATATCTATAGAAAGAGACCTAGTTAGAAATATAAATTATGAGAATTTGGTGAAAGAGTTTATTGAAATAGAAGGAACAAAAATTATGTCTTACTTGTTTACTTTTTTAAAGTTTATTTTGGTTTATCGATATAATTTTTAAAAAATTATACTATATTTATATTATAAAGAGCCCTTTTTACTAAAGTTCGTCTTATACTTCTCTAACTTCAGGTACGGCACTGAGTTTAAGGCGAGGAACTTCAGTGATTTGAGCGTCGACGTGTCCTTTCACTCCAACTTTGGTCGAGACAAAAGACTTGAGCTTGTTCAAACGATCGAATTCTGTCATTATTTTTTCTCTTTGTCAATGGCAAGATGATGTAAGAACTAAGAACGATATAAATGTTGATAAGTGTTGAAGTTAGAGGTGATCGTGTGGCCCACTTATAGAGATTTTGTAAGGTTGATAAGAGTGAGTGAGAGCGACGTGTGTGTACAGAAAAGGATCAACAACTCAAGATGATCTTTATTTCTTTAGATGGTTTAGTTATTCTACGGAAATTTCCATATTTTGGTGGATTTTATATTTAGGTTGACTTATCTCAAGGATGCGTTTACTTGAGTCTTGAGACTACGACTTGGGACCAGATGCTTTTAACGAAATCAAATGGAAACAGATTACTTGTATTGATTGAGAAAGTTTAAATAAGTGAGCAATATATACAAGGAGACTAAAGGAATTGACAACAAAAAGAAAGAGCTGACGAGTTGCTTTAACACTAGGGTTCTTCGTGTACTTCTGGTCCTTCTCAAAGAAAAAGCTTAATTTCATATAAGCCTTCGAGATTATCAAAATGGACTGTTGGAAGGACACGAGCGAGGTCAAACTGAGGGAGTAGTCTTAGGAAGCATCTGACGAGAATGATCGAACTAAAATTGGAAGGCTTCCATCTGTTTGAATCTATAAATTTGAAGCCAGGACAAGTCGATAAAGGGGCTCCCGTAAGAGTATGTATACTCATTTAGATCAATATTTGTGTTGTCTTGTTGGATGATTTTGAATTCATTGTGCCTCCAAAAAAGAGATAATGAAATGTTAGAATGTGATTGATATCCCATAAACCGTGGGATTTGGAAACACACCGAGCTAATAAAGCACGCAACTGAAATCCTTGGACAATCTCTGTTTGCACGTACTCTATGTTCCGCACTTAAGAGCTTATCGTTTGTGATCAGCTACAAAACAAAATTGTCTCAATAAAGACTCTGTATTTGAGTGAAAAGGTTGCACCAAAATGAGCTTGCCTGCATGAAATCACCGATGCTGATGACATGACCTCCAGGAACAGGAGTTACATGAACCCAAGAATCTTGATCTTGAAGAAGAATTGTTATGAAGGAATTATCGGTATGTTTACTTATTCCCAAAGTTAGGTCAGGTTTTGGGCAAGGTGGATAGTAATGGCAGTGTATAAGCAAACTCTTCAGACAATCAATGTTTTGAAGGGTCTCAGAGTCTAAACCTTAAGCTTCTGAGAGAAGTTGGAAGAGTAAACCTCCTAATTCCATTACATGCTCGAATAGTCAATCACAGGATCCCTAGAATCAGATCTTTATATTCAGAATAAAAAAACTCAAATGACGAAATAAAAAGTGATTTTCATTTTCTTTACCTGCAAGCTACTGAAATTTCTTCTGGTTTTAGAGGATCTTAACAAGTGAAAGTGTCTCTCCAATTCAAAGGAGAATAATGATACAAATCAAAGTTGCTGTTGTAAGTAAATAGCAGATATTAAGCGAAGAAGATAATTAAAAAAAAAAAAAGAAGATGAAAGATTTAGCTTCTGACAAAAGTGAAGATACGTGTTGAAGTTTAGATGTTTGTCGGATCCATTTAGATCTTTCTGTGACTTAGAAGTGATATCTGACATGAACAGCGACATGTTGTAATGAAGAAGATTCAAAGAAGAAAAAATATATAAAAGTGGAGAAGTGGGGTATCGATCCCCATACCTCTCGCATGCTAAGCGAGCGCTCTACCATCTGAGCTACATCCCCATATTGATTCAATTTATCAGTATTTCTATTTATAACTATAATTTTAGGTATTTCAATCCAACAAAATCATACATCATACAAAATAATAAATTACCATAGTTTTCTTTAATCCCTTATTAATAGAAACCAAAAAAGTATAAAATCTCTAAGTATTTTTCTCTTCTTCTGTAATAAAATAGTTGATATTTCATCACTTTTTCTGTCTATTTGTAATAAAAAGTTTGATCTTCATGTATTTTCTTCTTCATGTTTTTTAAGTTTTGTTAATTAAGGAAATTAAACCTACAAATTTTTAAAATCTTGTCTACTACTATTTAATCATAAGCTACTTATCTTCTTATATAACTTTGTTACCCATTTATATTATTTAGATTATTATCTATAATTTGTTTCCTATTTTAAATAATTTTACAAATTTTGTAATTAGTATTAATTTAACTAAAATATTAATTAGTAGGAAATCTGAAAATTAATAAATATGGTTATCTTGTAGAAAAAAAGATGCAGGTTTTAGGTGGGAGTTAAATATTTTTAATAAATTCGTTAATGTTAAATAAATGTTAAATAAATAAACGAAAACCAGAAGAACTCAACTTCTTTTCCCCCTCGCTGAAGAAGAAGATTTCCTCTCTCCGTAAGACAAATCTCCAAGCGAGCTAGCGTAAGCACTAGAGCAAAATCAAAGAGATGGGTTTCTTCTCGTTTCTCGGAAGAGTTCTCTTCGCTTCTCTCTTCATCCTCTCTGCTTGGCAAATGTGAGTTTTTTTTTTTTTTGGTCTTTATTCTCGATCTGTATTTTTCGCGATTCTTCATGTTGTTTGATTGGGATATGCGATTGAATTATGTCTTTTTCTTTGAATTGAAATGGATGAGTAGTAGATCTGATCTGAAAGTATGAAGCTTTGGAGCTATATTTGATATTTAGGGTTTCAGGAAATCGAATGCTTAGCTGAATCTATCAAGTTTTGATTTTGGGTACTTATTATGTTTCGATCTGGATCTTTTATGCTTTGATTTCGATATCGAGCTTGAATACATTCTCATGAATGTCAGTCATTGAATTTTAGGTTTTGGGTGATCTCTGGATACTGCAAAAATAGACAGGCTTTGAATATTTATGTACCTTGTGTTATCAATCAATGTATGATGTTTTTTGGTCATTGTTGATCTGCCTTTGGCTTCATTCCGTATTTAGGACACAGATCATTGTTCTTTCTCTGACATTTTGAGGTCAAAGAATTGGATTCATTTATAGATGTCTGCACACATTCAAAGCTTTATTCTTTTTCGAGTTTTAAGTTTTTTTGTACTGGCCTTAGCTCTTTTATGTGTTGGTTTGGTTGTTCCATTGTGTGGTGGTCTAAACAGAAGCACCATAAGCTTTAAATTGAAGAAAATCATAACTTTGAAATAAGATTGTTTTCAAACTATTCATTACAATGGTTTCATCTGTTGTAAAGAGAAGCTACTCAATATATTTAACTATGGTCTTTGGTGAATTTTAATAGGTTCAATGACTTTGGAGTTGATGGTGGTCCTGCAGCTAAAGAATTGGCTCCAAAGCTTAACTTGGCTAAGGCACATTTATCTTCCAGATTAGGGGTAACTTTGCCCAACATAGAGGTAAATGACCTGGTTATGATGTTCTTATCTCTTGTGTTCACTCTTTATATAAGTGTCTTTTTTTATGACCTGGAGAATGAATTTTTGAAGGTGAGACAAGTCGTTGTTACTATTCTTGCCCTGAAAGGAGCTGGAGGTTTACTCTTTGTTATTGGAAACATCTTTGGTGCTTATCTTCTGGTTAGAGTACTTCTTGTTCATCTCATGTTTGTAAATAAGAAATTCAAAGCTTTGCTAATTGATAGACTTTGATATCCCAATCTGTTTGTTCCAGGCTTTCTACTTGGCACTTGTCAGTCCTATTCTGTATGATTTCTACAATTACGGACCTCAGGAACGTCATTTCTCCGTTCTGTTGACAGAGTTCTTACAGGTTTGTCCATAACATTTTTTCATTTATCCTAATCTCGACAAACCGGAGTGTGTTTGCATTAGGGTACAAAGCTGCAGTTTTACAGTCTTATAAAGCCGAGATCATAGAGTCTATCACAATGGACAATGCTTCGATAAAAATATCATACTTCTTGTTATTGCAGAGTGTTGCACTCTTTGGAGCATTGCTCTTCTTTATTGGAATGAAGAACTCAACACCCTCAAAGAGAGTTCTGAAGAAGAGGACACCTAAGCCAAAAGCTGCTTAAGTACCATTATGAGTTTTCTTCTGGTTTCTTCACGAACAAAACCTTTGACTTTTGCTTGGAATCGTTGCTTAGAACTTTGGTTTTGTTTCTGTTTTAGAATTCTTAGATTAGCTCATGATATACTTAATTTTTTTTCTGATTTGTTATTGGAATTTTGGAGTTTCGGTTTGTTGAAACTTGAAATGGAACAAGAATTTGGTAATTCACTGGAATTCAACAAACCAAAATAGTTCATAAAAATGATAGCTCTACATACAATACATGAGTATGATCATACCAATTTGTTCTTTTTTTTCTTAACTCCATCAAATAAACTCAACCAAACTTGATTAATCCAACGGAATCTAAATTGAAATTTCAAAATACCTGAACAAGCTGAACCTTGAGAAATCTGAAACCCGAGAAATCTAACCCCCATATGCCTATGACTATAAATCTGAAATCCCTACCTAAGTCAATCCAAAACCGTTTAGAACTAAACCGATACTTCTAAACTGGATCTATTTTGGTAAGCTATAAAGTTTTATACCGGAAGAACCAAACCGATTATGTTATTATCTAGGCATAGACATTAGGGTACTAGTTCTGGTATAGATCAGATTCGGGTTCGGGTATTTATATAAATCTATATAAAAACTTAAAATAAGTAAATATTTAATAGAAATAAGTTTATAAAATTTTATATTTAACAAAAATATTTCGGGTACCCGTTCGGTTCTTAATTTGGTTCCGGTTCAGGTTCGGATTTGGTTTTTCGGGTATATAAATATAGCAACCATTAGATGTTTTTTTCGTGTTTGGTTCCTCTTTTTTGGATCGATTTTCGTTCGGATTTCGGGTATCCGTTATTATGCACATGCCTATTATTATCAATCAATCACTCAATTACTTCTGGAATTTGTTTTATCAAAAAATTTCTATTTTGCCTCCATCTTCCTAGACCCCATTATCACAAATCCACTTCAACTATGTCAGGTTAGCCATCTGAGAAGCATAGTGTAAGACAAAACCCTTAATTCTACAGTCGTAGCGAAGATCTTAGCAAGGAATTTCGCTTGAAATGGTATAGCTTTTTTTTGTTTTTTTCCTCTTTCTAGGTTTGCCAATTTTTCAGGAATTTTCTGATTAAAAATCAAATCTTGTTGCAGGATTACTTGAAATCTGTTGTCCCGTCTCAGCTTGTAGCTGAACGAGGATCAAATCTCGTTATCATCAACCCAGGTTCTTCCTCTTTCTCTTTCAAAGTTTAAATTTGAAACTAGGGTTTTAAGCTCTGGGGGTTTATGGAACTTGAATGTGTCTAAAATCGGATTGGTGCTGGTTTTGATTTAGGGTCTGCAAATGTAAGAGTAGGATTGGCTACGCATGAGATGCCAATCAATGTCCCTCATTGTATTGCTAGATACAACACACAAACCGGGAAACCAAAAGTTGTGGATCAGGTTTTGTAAACTTTTGTCTAATTCTCTTTTAGGAGCTCTTTTGTTTCTTATCAATGAATTTAATGGTGTCTTCTTTATAAATCCCAGATGCTTAACACTCAGGTCACTACGAGTCAACATGTTGAACGTGAAAGAGCTTACAATGCTGTAAGAAAAATTTGGTGTTTTTCACTTTGCTGCTTCTGTGTCTTGGATTAGTTCTTGGTCTTGATGATTCTTCTTTGCTTTTCGTTTTTACTGAAAGGCGGCTTCGCTGTTGAAGATACCATTCCTGGACGAAAGTTCTTATGGCTCTGCATCACGGAGGGTAATTACTAGAATACTTTGCTGGTGAAAAGTTCGTTTGCTTGAATGTTGCTACAAATTTTCTGATTTAGAAAATTGTGTAATGCGTGAAAACTGATTGTTCCTTTTCTTTTTATTTGCTCATAAACCTCTGAAAGTTTATGCAGTTGGGGAGGATTGACGGATACAATCAACCGAGTTCTACAAAGAATGATACAATCTTTACTTGGACTGACGTGTATGAGGACGAGCATATTTCGCCTGCTACATCAGGTGCCATTCTAATTCTTTCTTTTTCGCTTAAATCCTCCTTCCCATTCTTACTTGCTTGACACACAATGATCTTTTCTTTGGTTCTTAGGATCTGTACAGTTGAGTAAAAATGTACCGTAATAGTATTTCCTTGCATACTCATATGCTGGTTATCAATGTTTATGTTTCTTGTATAATCCAAATATGCAGAAACTTCTGCCGATAAAACTGAAGCCAGTGCAACTAGAGCTCCTCCTGATGTAACTAACTCTAATGGTATTAGTGAGAACAAGCACAATTATAAGCAGATGATTTTTGGTGAAGAAGCTATGACAATATCACCAAAAGAGCCATATTGCATACACCATCCTATACGGAGAGGTCACTTTAATGTTTCGCCACATTATTCAGCGCAACAGGTATGTAGAATTCCAATATATATTCCATCTGTCTTTGTGGAAGGGATTTCTGGCTACTTATTTGATACTTCTATTATTCAGGTTTATGAGGACTTGATCGCTATCTGGGACTGGGTTTTGATAGAAAAACTTAATTTAGTTCACAGTGAGAGAAACTTGTTTTCTGCTGTTCTTGTTATCCCGGAAACATTTGACAGCCGTGGTAAACTTTTTGCCTATTGCAGCTTTTTTTTTTCTCTCAGATCCATCTAGATATGTTTTGATCGATGTGAACCAGTATTCTTATTTGGCTTCTTGATATTAACAGAAATAAAGGAAATGCTAAGCATTGTGTTGCGAGACCTTCGGTTCAACTCAGCAGTTGTCCACCAAGAAGGTTTATCTGCCATTTTTGGGAATGGTTTGTCAACTGCTTGTATTGTGAATATGGGAGCCCAGACAAGTACAGTTGTTTGTATCGAGGTATTAGCAAAATGCAAGAAAACATTTTCTTGTTAATATCTGCTTTATATACGTTAGTTTTGATTTGATTTGTAGGATGGAGTGTCACTGCCATATACTGAAAAGATTTTACCTTACGGAGGAGAGGTAAAAGACCATATGTATCATTTCCCTTTTCAAATCTCTTGAGCTACATTGCATACTAAAAGCTCTTCATCTACACTTAACTTTCAGGATATATGTAGGTGCCTCTTATGGATTCAGAGGCATTACCATAATTGGCCGAAAATTGATACAGATGTTTTGGCAAAGCCATTCGATATGCTGATGCTTAATCGGCTTAAGGAGTCATATTGTGATATAAGAGTTAGTTCGATTATTTTTGCTGTTTCATTCTTTTGATAAGCAATCGTGAAAGTAATATATGTTTCTCCGTACACAGGAAGGAGAACTTGCAACTCTTGCAACGATTCATTCTTACGAGGATGGCTTGCCAGCTGTGCCTCACAAGACAAATCTCACATCACTTAACGTAAACAGAAAACAAGATCAAATCACCAATCTGTTGATGCTCCCTCATGTTTTGGGTCTTGAAAAGCTTTCCTTTGACTCTTTCAGGTTCCGCCGATGGGTCTATTTTATCCTAAACTTCTTGTTCCTGAAGTGTTTCCCCCGCCACCACGTACATGGTTATACTCAAACCTTCTATATCTGTTTCTTCAGTTGAGTTTTGGACCATAGGGTACTCACTTTAAGCATTTTCATATTGTTTAGGTTTCAAGACTATGAGAATATGTTGGAGGACGCATGGAACATGGACTTTGCAGGTAATGGTAATATGGGATTACCAGTATGGGATAATTTTGGAGTTTCCCCTATGAATCCAAAGAAGGAAGAGAAGATTGGTCTTGCTGAAGCCATTACAAGCAGCATTCTCTCTGCTGGTATATGTCGTGATGCACTCTTCTACTTTGTATTAAAAGCAACACTAAACAAAAATTCATTGCCTTGTTTTTTTCTTTCTGGCTTGTAGGACGCATAGACCTGAAGCGAAAGCTTTTCTCCAGCATACAATTGGTATATCCTGCTAAGCTTTTGCCTTAAACACTCCAGCTTCGTCATGAATTTCATAGAAACCATGTAACTTTCTCATGTCTGTATGTGTTATCCTGAAACGCTGTCTCTTTTGGCTTCTCAGGTTGGTGGTGTTGGTTTAACTAAAGGTCTTACATCAGTCGTAGAAGAAAGGTTTGTTCCTTTCCTTAACCAAACATTTTGTTTTCTTAACATCCAGAAGGCACAACGTTCTTCTTTTTTGATTTGGTTCTTAACATCGAACCAATCAAAGTCTTCTGCTAAAATACTCTGTGTCCCTCTTTCCTTGGCGTTGCAGAGTCCTTCACATGATACCCCCAACTGAAGCCATTGACACCGTAGAGGTTCTACCATCAAGAATGGATCCAACATACGTATGTTGGAAAGGAGGAGCGGTATATGCCTTTCACAAAAAGTTCTTTAACCATCTATGGATTTGGTCATGGTTATATATGTACTGAAAGATGGCTATATTTGAATTTGAAACAGATAATTGGAGTTCTAGACTTCGGGAGAGATGCTTGGATCTACAGAAGTGATTGGATCCAAAATGGGATTCATGTGGGAAGTGGAAAGAAGTACAGAGAGTCATTTTACATTGAAAGTCAAGCAATGTCCTTCATCAACTCCTAGTGTGTATATCCTAAGGCTTCTATGATTTTATTTTAGTTTGACTTTCTTACAAAAATGACTCTATTCCATATATCAGTTAAATTCTAAAAAAATTGTGAATCCGGTTAACGTAATTGAACCAGATAGTAGAGTGTACATTTTAAATTTATATTATTTTGTTGCAATTTTTTTTAGTTTTGAGAGAACTATGAGAAATTTATTATGGAAAGAGAAACAAATGTTTTAAATATTGATGAACAATGTTTCAGATGAATATTTTGTCAATAATCGAGACTACTTTGATGAATATTGGTCACGTTCAAGTGGTTGAACTTGTTCTTCTCGGTTCCTTTATGTAGAATATAGAACTACTAAAATTACAACATTGAAGTCTTACGTACATTAATATGAGTATTTATTGTATATGAAATTACATGTGGCATGATAGTGAAGATTATTGAAAATCTCTTTGTATACGACATTTTTAATGGTTGATTTGTTTTCTATTTGTGTGGTGGCACTCCAAATTCATAGTACTTATTTTGATGTGACGTGAGATAAAGCAAGATAGAATTGGCCATGACTGAATACATGCATGGGTAGATAGATACCCACATTTTGTAAATTTTGGCCTTGACTTTTGTTTATTGCCATTGCATAACAAACTCTAACAGGGAATTGTCGTGTTCGCATTTTATATGGACAATTTGTATTTGTCGTTTTCATGATGATCCTTGGTATAAGCACTTTTTCTTGACATTGGTGCCGGTTAGTACCTCTGCTTCAAGTACCTTTTCACCTAAACGAGTGACAAGCAGTCTAGTCCCGTTGCATAAACTTTGATTTTGGTTTATGTTTCTTAACAATATGATTGAGGCATACTACATCAAAGGTAGGTGATGATTTGGTAATCCCGAACACTTGAGTGCATTTAGGTACTCTGTAGTGTATACAAGGTTAACTTCATCGAGGTCATCATCATCGGCGATACTGTCAGCAGTAAGATACTCTTTCATGTCATCTCCAATTTTTGCTAAGAAGAAATCATTTAACTTATCAACAGTTTCGATCTCTATGTAGTAATTTTCTAGAGACGCTTCGTTCAGAGTATTGACACTTTTAGCCTCGCCATTCCCGACTTGTAAAATCCATGCAACAAAGTTTTTTTCGTCTTGCTTCACTCTCATGTTTTTGGTAAGGGTGGCAACGTAACAACTTTTCCAAATGTAAGATCTATTAAGTGTTGCGAGAATTGTATCTTGTCTGCTTCCTTGTGAGATGAATGGTAATATTTGTCTGAAATCTCCACTTAAAAAAATTGTCTTTCCTCCAAATAGTTTCGCTTTTGCATCTGGGTCGATAAAACTCATGATATCTCTTAATGTGTGATCTAATGCTTCAAAAGTGTGACGATGTGCCATTTGTGCTTCATCCCATATGATTAGATATGCTGTCTCAACCAATTTTGCGAGCATTGTTCTTGGTTTGATATCACACATTGAGTCTTCATGGAGATCTATTGGTATTTTAAACCGAGAATGAGCAGTTCTTCCTCCTAGTAGAAGTGTTGCGGCTATACTTGAAGTTGCAACATGGATGACTACACATTTTTCGGACCGGAGTTTGGAAATTATTGTCTTATAAATATAGGTTGTTCCAGTACCACCTGGGCCGTTAACGAAAAATAGTCTTCCTTTGCAGTTGATAATTGAATCCATGATTGCTTTGTATATGGCAAGTTGCTCTTCATTTCGGTTGGACAACAATTGAATGTGGTTAGCTCTTTCTTCATTTATTTGTTAAACATATTGATCGAAGAAGTAGTGGATGAGAGGTTAATTTTTGTTTCACAGAATCATATAAATTTGAGTAGGTTAATTTTTTATGATGGTGTCGTTTTAACTTATATGATGTGTGTTTAATCTCATAATGTTATTGGTTGATTATGGGAAATTAAATTGCTGTTATCGGTTGATTATGGAAATTAAATTGCTGATGTGTCAGCTATCATAAGAGATAACCCTACTTTTATATATATAATTCTTAATAGATAGAAGATCCATAGGCTTTGCCTGAACCTATCAAAAATATTATTGGAAAAATATTTCAATTCTTAATTTTTGTGGACCCTAAGAACATTTCCAAATACAAAGACACTTTCAAGGTTTCTACAGTTTGGTCTAGAAGCATTTGATCACCCATCGAGTATAAGTGACCAGGTAATTCTATACTATGTTTTTGTACTAAGTTATGTGTTTTCTTTTATGTTCTTAGTTTATTTGGATATTCATGTGTTTTTAAATTTGTTTCCTTCTTTAAGTTAACTACTTCTGATGTTTATTTTAATGATTTTACTTATATATCACATTATTAAACTATAAGTATTAGTATTGATAGTATAAGTTTTCTTACATGTTATATGATGTCATACATACAAACAATGTTATTGTCTTGATGCAGAAATGGTGTCACTAGACCACTGGTGCTTCTGGTGTACGAGCTAATACAGTATTAAATATTTGCAAAATTGTGTAAAAGAGAAAAAATACCAAAACAATCCGGTTTAGGTGTATAAGTAACGTAATCAATCAATGATGTGGCAGTAATTAGACGAATCAAAGTACTCGAGTTCCTATCAAGTGACACCTTCAATTTCCCGAGCTGTCTAATTAGTTAAGTAATATAAAAGCATTTCACATTTGCAAATTTTTTGCTCTTGGCTATGTCAAACTTTTCTGTTTCAAATGATAAGGCTAATTGTTTGGTTTACTTTGCTAAAAAATTGGTCATGTTGATTTTGTTTACTTTGTTCCCTAGATTGGACCAATAAGGAAGTACTCTTTTCAATTAATTTGAAGTTCTTACAAAAAAAAAATAGAATGAAAACTAAGTAGAGTTTAGCTAAGTATTTGATATTTTCAATATATAAGATGTAAATATATTTCCAAAGTAAGAAAATTTAGTACTAGTTCTGATATTCCGGATCTTAATGACTTAAAATATTTTAAGATGAAAGCAAAGTAATTATAGTATTCCACAACTTTTGCCTTAGGCTTTGTTTTTTCGCAATATCGACAATGATCATCGACCAGCGACAATGATTACTATTTCAGTTTTATGATTTTTTACTAGTTGATGTGGCTGGTCGTTGTGTTGTTCTTTTTGCAGTTGCTAGCGACCAGTGAGTGGTCGCTATGTTGTTATTTTTATAATCGCTAGCGACTGGTCGCAGCGATTAGTTGATGAACTAGCGACTGCCAAAAGAACATGATTTAGTCACTGTCGCTAACGACTGCCCAAAGAACAAAACCTTACTCGCGAGGAAGATAATCATTTATAAATATATATATATATATATATTCTATTATTAAATTACTTTTTTCATTATTTTTAACTAAAATATTTAACAATGCATTTTCAGATTTCATCAATATATCTTGCTTTCTTTTTTTATATAGGTAACTGATCGTAGTGATATTATATTCTGTAGAAGATCAAGCATGCATTGAGTCGAGACCAAACTATTAAATTTTATAAATTCTGGCTTTGTGTCGATGAAATTGTGATAAAAGGTTAGACTATTACAAGACAAACACAAAAGTAGTGTTTTAGAAATCAAAACAAACACGACTGATTTAAACCACTCCCTTGCCTCTTAATTGTCATCATTTCTTGTAATTTTGTGGACTATCTCTCTCTTTTC
>JAKUCM010002398.1:0-26136 GCA_023374145.1 Lepidium sativum | reverse complement strand
TTTATGATTATAATCATGGTCAAAATTAAGTTATTTTCTAATAGTGTATATATTAATCATCAAAAAGTGGTCATAATATTTTGATAATATATCGAATCATTTCTCTTGGTCCAAATGTTTTGATTATTTAATAACCAAATATTTAATTCGCTAATTTTTTCATAATTATGTTGACTAAAATTTTAGTCCAAAAATTTTAGTCACAATATAACATAGTGTATTTAATTGATTTGCATGTTATGATATAAATTTATATATATATATATATATGTTATGACATATATATATATAAATACAAATATATGTATAATCTAAACGACAAAAGTATGCTAAATCACCTTTATAAATTTGTATGCATAAAACATGAATGTATACATATAAGTTGATGAATCTTCAATAAGTATGGGAAAATAATATAATAACTTAATAAGTAAACAAATTTAATGATGGCATTAATCCTATCTCTTCTTAATTCTTTTTATTTTTTATTTTTATGAAACCTCTTCAATCTTTTTTTTCCTTACTAAAATTATGAGTTTTATATTTATGATTTTTATTGGATTCTGCATATATAAAAACAAACAAAAAAACTAAAGGACATATTGAAAAACTATTATCCAAGTTGCATCATTGACCTCCCATACCTTGATTCAACTTTACCTACCATAATCAGCTCACATGCACATTCATTAGTTAAACATTATCTCTTTTGTGTGTGTTGTTTCAAATGAGACCATATATATAAATTGTGGTTTCTAGACATTCTTATAGAGTCACACAGCTCGATTTAATTAAATTTACTACATGAAAAAATAAATAAATTTTCGAGGGACAAAGTAGTACTAGTCTAGTTTTTGTAGATCTTATGTGTGAGCAGGACCCATACATGGTCTCTCTCTTTCTTTCTCTGCAAACCTTTTATAACACTTCATAACCCCACCTTTTTATTGTATCATTTTATAATATCCAACCTTTAGATATATACCTTAATGGGTCTATATATATAGAGATCAATACCCACTCTAATTCATTGCTACACATTTTTGATGCTAAAATTTGTTATGTTTTCTTCTCTACAATTTTGATTAACTTAGTGACTGATTTCAAGATATATTAACTTATACATAGATATACAATGATACGAGCCTTCTCCGCAGAATTCCTTTTCCAAGATTTATATTTGAACAATAGAGAAATCAGCTAAATCATAATCTTCCAAACAATCTTCAATATTAAGCAAAACTTAACTATCAAAATTCCCATTGAAACGAGGGAACTAGTTTCCTCTTTTAGCAAGAAACAGAACCTCTAATTTCGAACCCTAATCCTGATATATAACATAAAATTTATACACTTTTTCTGAATTATGAAGACAAGTTTAGTGATAAAGGCTAGATGCTTCACTTTAGTAAATTACTAAATTCACACCACTAACCACCATCATAACTTGGACCAGAAAATAATATTCTAATGGATCTTTCAAAGCATTCGAAAAGTTGATATACCAAAAGATGTGAATTACTATATTTCATCTACTTCTCAATAAGGTAACTATTTATCATTTGCACTTACTTGTATGTACAATATATATATATATATATATATATTTCTAGACAGTGCTCAGGTGATTAAATAATCGATCGAGACCAGGAAGGCAAGAATCTATACATATATATATATATAGATATAAATTCAGTCTGAAATCGAAAAATTATCTGAATCCTGGCTAAAAATTCTGAGGTAATATATATTTAAAAAATGGTGGTAAAACAAAAGAAGAAGAAGACACTATTAAAAATGTCTCAATCGATTGTCACTTCCAATAATATATACGCTAACGAAAGTAACTGTTGGTATGATACTAACCCTAGCTATAGCTTTAAAACTCTTCGGACCCCTCATACATTTTTAATTAGTTTATTTTTCCATTACTAAAGTTTTGATTTTACAAAACCTATTAAAACTTGACTTGAGTTCACATGTTCTCTTGACTTTTACTGATTTCCTGTCTCTACCTACGTTGAGATCTTAAGAGAGTTTATTCTTTTTCATCTCTCTATATACAATGCTATAAGTTAATATTTGAAAAGAACTGAAATCAATTTTACAGATTTAAACATTTTTTGTTATGATTACAAACGCAGTGAACATATGAAAGCTTATAGTCACAAACATATACCGCTACAGACAGTACTTATTGAATACATAGTTTCTTCTGCCAAAATGAATTAGATTCTTATCAATATATGTGTTATTTAATCCTGATCATTTCAAATCAAGGCTTGTTATTATCGATATTCAACTTATAAAGTCGAAAATGATAGAGAGCTGTTTAGGGTTTCTTGAGGTTCTAAGTCTTAATGTGGCCATAAGCGTGACATGTATATATAGTAATATAGAGATAGAGTGATCATATATAGAGTATATATTTACTCAATGATTATTGATTAGTTAGCTTAGGGTTGATTTTTAGGACTGTTAAGAGAATATTGCTATGATGAAGAAAATTTACAAAAGCTAAAGTTAAACAAATTAAATTGAATGGGAGACAAAAGTGAGAACAGTGAAATGATATTACTATTATTCTTGAGATGAAATGTCATAGTCATTCTTTGAGGGACATACCCTTTCTTCCTCATCCTGTTTATTAATTGTTCATTTGTTATTATTACACTTTGTCTTTTGCTCTTTCTCCTTCTTCTCCACTCAATTTTTTTCTCTACTGTTTTCCCTTTTTTTCTTTGGTTTTCTTTAAATTCTCATCTTCTTTCTATACAAATCTTTCTCAATTCTTCTTGAAATTAGGGTTTCCCCTTTCTTTGAGAGGGCTAAAAAACCCTAATATATCCCTCTCATTGACTAAAGACTTAAGCCTACTCTATCTACTTTGGAAGCGAAATTCAAAGGGTAAGAAAAATAAAAAGCCCTTGAAAGAGGAAGAAAGATACAAAATCCTCAAAGAACCTAAAGATCTAAAGGCAGGTATATCTGTTCTTTGATGTATGTATGTATCTATATAAATCCATAGATGTATGCATAGCTTCTGATAATCAAAGACAATTCTTTTCTATAACCCATGTTTTAACTTTATCTTCTATATATGCTCCATGTTAATTTATGTTATATGCGCCATGCCTTATATGTGTGTATATGTATATATACATATTCACTTTGATCTTTATGTCTCTTTTCTTTGAATTTCTACTCTAAGTAAGACTTAAACTTATCTAATTATAGCATATGGGACAATGTATATATGTGTAATTAAATCTTCATTGTTACACGTGGTCACTTTGAGTTGACATAATTAAGGTCAGATCTAAAAACTATGTATACATCTAAATTAGGATAGAATTGAGATAGTTGAATTGCTTTATCTCAACAAAGACAAGAAGGGAGAAAATTAAAAAGAGAAGGGAAGACTTAAGAGAGAGTTTTACCTAACTGATATACTAAAGACAAAAGTTTGAAAATTTCATGACCAAGTCTATTTTAGAAGCATACATATAGAATTTCAAGTATAGTCACTGAATTCCTCTTTATGTTAGCTAATTTCTTTAAAGAAAATTAGGGTTGAGGAGAGAGGAAGATGGTAAACCACATACTTAAGGGCATAATTGGATTGCAAAGATTAAATGTTGGATTCTGGTAAAATATGTTGTGTGTATATATATATATATATGTATTACAAACAAATAATGTAGGATTTACATATTGATATTAATTCAGAGGGATACACTGAATGACATAAAAGAAGCGAAAATCTGAAATATAAATTTTGGGGTCAGGGAGTTATAATTTGTACAAACACTCCCAGAGTACTCTCATATATATACAGTCTGAATTTAATCTTGACTAAACCACATGTATGACTTCTTATATTAGAAATTAATACGTTATGTGCATATACTCTGTTAAGAAAGTTCTGATATATTAACTCAATTTACCAGATTCACTTCAAAATAGATTCTCTGATGATAATCGATTTAATTTGTTGCCAAGTTGACGTTTGTCTATATATAAAAAAGAATAACTAAGTTTCCTATTTTACATAGTATCTATAATAAGATGCTTTAAATATTAATATTATATAAATTAATATACACTTAACATCTTTAGTATAATTTAATGAATCTAAATTAATTTATAGAGGTATAACTTCATAATGTTAGAAGGATAAATTTTTAATTAATTTATTAATATATTTATTAAACCAATATTAAATAAGTCAACTGTATATATATATATTGAAAAACTGTAGTAAAATTATGTTAATTGCGTTTATGAAGAAACGAAGAACATGTTGAGAGTTTGCAACATGTTCTGAAAAATCTTTGCATTTCTACATCTTCATTTAATATGTGGTTTTAAGAGTTTTAGGTTATAAAAGAGCTTTAGGCCTTGTAAAAATAGTATGTTTTTTTGTTTCCTAAGATTGTATATTGGAAGTTTTTATATATTCACGTGTGTGGTGATACGGAACTCTGCGAAAACACAGACATATAAATATATAGAGACGACTTCATAAAGAAAACACAAAGACACAAACATACATGCATATATATATATATATATATATAGCTCTATCTATACACATCAATTAAAAAAGTAGATAGGGAAATCAATGAAAAATTAAGTAGAAATTCAAAAAAAAAGATTAAGAAAACTGATATAAACATTTCAAAAATATATCATTATAGAAGAAACACAACTTCGATGCATGTTTAAGCATACTATAAATGTATGTATATATATATATATATGTGTGTTTAAATTTCTGCTTTCTGAAGTTAAAATGTAACTAAAACTTAATATATATATATATATATATATAAATTAGGTGTAAGAAAAGAAAATGGCGTCGTCATCAAGCTCATACAACTCACCATGCGCGGCGTGCAAGTTTCTTCGCCGGAAATGCATGCCGGGATGCATATTCGCGCCATATTTTCCACCGGAGGAGCCACACAAATTCGCCAACGTCCACAAAATCTTCGGAGCAAGCAACGTCACAAAGCTCCTCAACGAGCTCCTCCCTCACCAACGTGAAGACGCAGTCAACTCCTTAGCCTATGAGGCCGAGGCACGTGTCCGTGACCCTGTCTATGGCTGCGTCGGAGCCATCTCTTACCTCCAAAGACAAGTCCACAGGCTTCAGAAAGAGCTCGACGCTGCTAATGCTGACTTGGCACACTACGGTTTATCCACGTCAGCCTCCGGGACACCTGGCAATGTCGTGGATTTGGTTTTCCAACCTCAGCCGCTTCAGCCGCAGCAACCACCTCCGTTAAATCCGGTTTATCGCCTTTCAGGGGCAAGTCCGGTGATGAGTCAGCCACCACGTGGAGCCGGAGGGGCATATGGGACATTTCTTCCATGGAACAATGGTCATGATCAGCAAGGAGGTAATATTTGAGAGAATGAATATAACTCATTCTGTGTGTACTCTCGTATCTTTCTTTCTATATATATGTGTCTGGTACGAACACCATATTTATGTATGTGATTTTTTATATATAGCTAATTATAAATGTATGGACATTGATGGACTGTTCTTATTTATACGTTCATGGTGAGTCACATGTATGTATACATATAAATATATATATATATATATATATATATATATTGTTTTCTGACTATATCAAATCGACTTCTAAGAATATGTTAAAAAATCGTTGGAATCGGCCATTTCCAACGATTTCCCAGCGATCTTGTCCATCAGTTTTGTTTTTGTTTGTAGGATATACTTGTCATTGTGTGTTTATGTTTATGAATTGCGACTATATAATTAATACTTATATGATTTTCATAACAAAGACATCATTCTTAGTAAGATGAATAATTTACTTTTTATTAAATAAAATTTTCATTGAAATTTGAAATGATATATATTCTGTTCTAAATGTGAAACGGCAATAGTTTTTTCTTATTTTGCGCATTGGTATTATATGATTTTCATTAACATTTTATGATGAGGTATAATATTGGGGCTGATTGTTATTTCTCTGGTAGGTTCAGTGTCTAAATTAGGATTATAGTTATGAGTGGATGTTTGAGAGAATATAAGGGTACTAATAATTGAAGGATCATGCATGGTCTATTATTAGTTTAACATATTTAAGTGTATCATTTTTAAAATTGTTATATATATTGAATTGGTGTTCATTGTATAATTGCTTACCTAATATATACACATTGTAGTGATTGTTTGGAGTTATCATACTATTGGTTTTGTATTGTTATTGAGTAAAAAATAATTTGTAGAGTGACGGCTAGGCATGTGGATTATGAAGTTCCCTTTTCCTTTTCTTTTTGAAATTAATAATATTTATTTGTTTATTACTATATTATGGTGTGTGCAGCCTTTGAGTCATATAAAATATGATTTTCTAGAATATTAATGCATTAAAATAATAATGAAAATTACAGTTGAATTATATTCTTCTTATATGATCTGATTATGGATTTATAATGTGAAATATATGATATACCAAATATAGTCCAAGTCATGAGTAGTGAAGTTGTAGTAACAATACAAGAGTATGACGATTTTAGGACTAAAAACGCCGTACAAAAACAAAAAGTATATTTGTCACGTAGTCACTTTTGAACTTATAAGAAAACGTTATTCGTCTTTTTCATCATTTGCAATACAAGAAAAAGATGATTTTGGAAGTAACATGTTATGTAACCTAAAACATGGTGGCGATTTGTTACGTCATATACATTTTTTTTTTTTGTAAACATACTTAAACGCATTATTGGTTGGTTCATACATAAGGCAAACTTTATATCAATCAAGTCAAAAGTTTGGTTCATCAAAGCTCTGCAATACCACTGTAGTGAGATCAGAATTACAAGTAACTAATATATGTAGCATATCCAAACACATATGTAATATCTTTTGTGGATCTTTTTGGAAGATTATGAGTTAAATCATATATACATATATATTAATTTTAATGTATAGATGACATTAATCTATGACAATGCAGGGTTTTATACTAGTATAGTGCAAGAAATATGGATTTTTCCAAACTTACGTGTTTGACATTATATATAACTTGTAAGTGCCTGATTAATTTTATAGTGGAATTAGTTTACAGAAAGTAAAATAGCAAACATTTTTTATTTGTGACATATCTTGTGAATTTCAGCATTGCGTAGTTTAACATGTAAATATATATATATATTTTTATCTTAAGCCCATAAATTAGTTTTCACTCTAAATGTCTACCTGGGCCAAACATAGATTCACACCATAGCTAAAATATAAACAACTCTCTGTCTTTTAGACATCCTTTAAGTTTCAATTCTTGTCTTCATGCTGGTCGGAAATTATGTGACGTGTAAACCAAACCAAAAATCTGTTGTCCCATACCTTATCTTATAGAAGTAGAAAGGTAAAACCATCATTTTTTTCTAATGAGAAATGGACTTATATTTTTGATAAGCAGCTAAAGATACAATATATCTAACCATTGTACCCATTGCACATTTTAACAAAAAATTCTTTTCAGAATTATTATTAAAATTGTTCCTTGTTCATTGTAACCAATAAACCAATTGACTTTCTATGCTAATTTAAAACCTATAGTCTTCGGAAAAGAAAAACAACTAATAATATCATGTCTTAAGCATCTAACAAAGATATGTTAAGTTTTGTTGAATATGTTGCAACAAAAAACAACTATTCTGAAAAATTTAGCTTTAAGAAATATTATTACTCTATGGAGAAACAACTATATTAAAATTCACTACCTCCATCTTACTAGAGTACAATGATATGTTGTTATGATGTATACAATTTGATGTGTTGTCAAAATATGAAGTGATGTTTATAGCTAGCTTATGATAAAAATGAAGTTAATATGTATATAAATACATACAATATTTAAAAAATAAAAATAATAACATAGCTCTTGGGAAATACATAAACTAAAGCTGCAAGTAGAAGCTTTATAAATTGTATATTGTACTAAAAATGTCGAACTGAAAAAGAAAAAGGTGTGGTGAAATAGTGGAGGAGAAAATAATAGGAAGTGATCAAGAATCCATCAAAACCCATCAATCAATCGATGTCTTTAAAGACGTGAAAAGGAAGCAAAGTCTGAGTCTCTGCCTTTCTGCTAAACTCCAAAACTCAACATGACTTCTTCTTTTCTTACATTGTGCATTGGGGGTCCTCATCTTCTTTTTACATTTTTTTATCCCATATATATTTTATATATATTGTATAACGAAGAGAATTAATATAGTTTCAAATTTTCAATTAGAGTCAAAATTTGAAGTCATAAGATTAAAGCCAATCTTTTCATATATTAAAGGTTTTCATATTGATTGATTAATCCTACTTGGCTTTGAACCTGACCCCAGTTTTGTTAAAAAAAATTCTCATTTTGGTAGAATATTTCTAACTGCACTACTATTTTATCGTTGAAATTATACTATATTCACTACAAGAAAACATTAGTTTAGGGACCAAATTTTACAACGCTTTTGGGATGTTGTAAAATTGGGACGTATTTGCAACCCCCTTATGACGTTTTGAGATTTTGTCGTAAAGGAGTTGTAAATTGACAACGAAAATTTTCGTTGTAAACAAGTTAGTATTTTACGACTCATTAACAACGCTTTCCCATTTCTTAAGCAAATTGTTGTTAATTAGTCCCTAAGTTACAACTCTTTTACGACCTCCATATTTTACATCAAATTAAAATCGAATGTCAAAGTAGGTAAACACATTTTTCTTGTTACGTAAAAGGTTTAAATAAAATTTTAATTTATGTTGTAAAAAGGCGTTGTTAAATTTAGAATTTCGTTGTTAAAACGTCTCTACTTTACAACTCTTTTACGACTAAATAGTTTACAACTATTTAAGAACGTAATTTGAAATTAGATATTTATAGTTAGGTACATGTGTTGTAATTTACTCGTAATTTGCGAGAAGTTGTAAAATCATCGTTAATTTTTTGCCTATATAAGGAGGAAGGCTCTCTTCATTAATCACAATATAAAAAAAAACAAAACGTGGGAGAGGAGAAAAAAAAACGGTTTTGTGGAAAAACCCAAAAAAAGTCTTTTGGTGGAGATATATTCGAGCAACGGAAGTGGATGTATATGCATAGAGATGCCACCGGAATCGTGAAAAAGGAGTTTATGAACGGGGCAGAAATATTCATGCACCAGGCTAGTCAAACCGAAATCACGGTTGAATCGGGTAAGATATTATGTCCTTGTCGAAAATGCAAAAATACGAAATTCGCCCGAGTAGAAACTGTTTGGAATCATCTATTAAATAGAGGGTTTACACCGCATTATTACATTTTGTTTCACCATGGGGAAGGTGATAGCGGTCGTGGGAATGATGAAGCAACTAATAGTAATTTTAAGAATGTTGATGCTAATATAGGTGAATCAAGTAATTTGCATGATGTTGGTTATCAAAATGAGATTCATGGGGTTGTAGAGCATGATAGGATGCATGAAATGGTCACAGATGCATTTCAGGAAACTAATACTGATCAACCTATAGTTGCTGAGGCACCCAATTTAGATGCAAAAAGGTTTTATGACATGTTAGATGCTGCAAACCAGCCTCTCTACGAGGGATGTAGAGAAGGTCTGTCTAAATTATCATTGGCAGCTAGGATGATGAATATTAAAACAGAATGTAATTCATCTCAGTCATGCCATGAATATGTTGACTGACTTGCTCAAAGAGTATTTGCCAAAAGACAATGTGTGTGCATAATCATATCATGAGACGCAGAAATTGGTCTATAGTCTTGGGTTGCCGTGCGAAACCATTGATGTTTGTATAGATAATTGTATGATCTACTGGAAAGATGATGATGTGTTACAAGAATGTCGGTTTTGTAACAAACCAAGATATAAGGCACAAGGGAGTGGGCGTAAGAAGGTTCCGTATCAACGGATGTGGTATTTGCCAATAACTGATAGATTGAAGAGGTTATATCAGTCGGAGAGGACATCAGCTGTGATGAGATGGCATGCAGAGCATTCACAGACAGAAGGAGATATTAATCATCCTTCAGATGCAAAGGCGTGGAAACATTTTAATACGGTACACAAAGATTTTGCTAGGAATATTAGGAATGTTTATCTTGCTCTATGCACCGATGATTTTAGTCCGTTTGGAATTTCTGGTAGACAATATTCTTTGTGGCCAGTAATCCTCACGCCTTATAACCTTCCTCCGGGAATGTGCATGGAAAAAGAGTTGCTATTCCTAAGTATACTTGTTCCTGGTCCTAATCATCTGAAACGGTATCTTGACATGTTTTTGCAACCTTTGATTCATGAGCTGAAACAATTATGGACGCACGGGGTTCGGGCATATGATTGTTCTGGCCAAAAAAAATTTATGATGAAGGCGGTGCTTATGTGGATGATAAGTGACTTCCCTGCCTACGGAATGTTATCTGGTTGGACAACACATGGGAGATTGGCTTGCCCATATTGCCTTGGGAGAACATATGCATTCCAACTGAAGCATGGTAGGAAGATGTCTTGGTTTGATTGTCATTGTCGATTTCTTCCAATTAACCATCCTTACCGAAGGAACACGACTCTATTCAGGAGTAAAGATAAGGTAAAGGATCCCCCACCATTGTATCTATCAGGAGAGGAAATCGAAGAAAATATAGATTATTACGGGGCTTTGGCTACTGTTCCTCGAGAAGGTAATTGGCACGTTCCTAATAATATGTCTGATTATTATGGACGACGTCATAACTGGCATAAGAAGAGTATATTTTGGGAGCTGCCATATTGGAAAGATTTGTTGATTCGACATAATTTGGATGTGATGCACATCGAGAAGAATTTTTTGAGAATATCATGCATACGATTTTGAACGTGGCTGGTAGGACAAAGGATTACAGAAATTCACGTTTAGACTTACCAGCTATTTGTTCAAGGAGTGAGTTGCATATCAAAAGTGACGACAAAATTCCAGTTCCGATTGGGTGTCATCAGAGGTGAAGTTTCCTGATGAGTATGTTTCAAATCTCTCAAGATGTGTTGAGCAAGGGCAAAATTTTACAGGGATGAAAAGTCATGATTGTCATGTGTTCATGCAACGACTACTTCCCTTTGCTTTGGCGGAGTTACTTCCAAAAAATGTACATGAAGCACTTGCAGGTATCTGTTTAACATACTATAGTAATGAATATAAACATATATATATATATATAACTCTTATATTGTAAGTATTGGAGCTTTTTTTAGAGATTTGAGTGCACAGACAACAACAGTAGAAGGGTTGGGACAACTTTCAACCAATATACTGCTATTGTTGTGCAACTTAGAAAAGATTTTCCCTCCTTCGTTCTTCGATGTTATGGAACATCTGCCAGTGCACGTTCCTCACGAAGCACTCCAAGCAGGACCTGTTCATTTTCGATGGATGTACCCATTTGAACTTTTTATGAAAACGCTTAAGGGCAAACCAAAGAATCTGTCAAAAGTCGAAGGGTCAATCGTTGCTGGTATCCTGACAGAAGAAATGTCGCATTTCACATCGTACTACTTTGCACCCACTGTTCACACACGAAAAAGAGCACCTAGAAGATATGATGATGGTGGTGTCGCCCCAACTTATGTAGTAGAGGGAGTTCCTGATATCTTTTTCCCAATTGGATGTCTCAGTGGCAAATTAAAAGAAGCTTGGTGGAGTAGTCCCGAAGACCGCCACACGGCACACACATATATACTTCTGAATTGTACTGAAGTGCTTCCGTTTGAAAGGTATAAATATATGTATATGAATTGTGTATATTTAATGAAATGTGTATTACTTTTAAATTAACATATTTCTATATACATGTATAGTTTATTTGTTAGTGAGGTAAAAGAAACTGTTGAAGGAATTTCAGATGCATAAGTACTTAAGCGGAAAGATGTGCACTTCGCATTATGGTTGAAGGGCCAAGTAAGAGTGAATTGTATACATTAATTGTGATTATGTTGTGATTAATTTAAATTAACATATTTCTAATTACGTTGTGATTAATTTAAATTGTGTATACAGGTTGCTATGATGATCCATTCTACCCACCATGGTTTCATGATTTGATCCAAGGTCCTATTGTTAAGATAACAACATCACCCATGTATTTCAGCAGAAAATACACATTTCACACCTTTGAGTATGGTGTGAGGCGTGCAACGGCAAATTGGGGAGTATGTGTGAAAGGTGAAACCGATTTCTATGGGGTTTTGCAAGAGATTATCGAAGTGGAATTTGTGGGATTATTTGGGTTGAAAACTGTGCTATTCAAATGTGACTGGTTTGATCCTGTAATCAACAGAGGTGTCTGTTACAGCAAATTTGGAGTTGTGTACGTGAATGGGAGGAGAAGATACAACAAGTTTGAGCCTTTCATCTTAGCATCGCAAGCAGAGCAAGTTAGCTTTATTCCATATCCAAGAATCAAAGAGTCAGGCATCAATTGGTTAGCTACAGTGAAGATCACACCCCGTGGGCGAATTATTGGATGTGGAGATTTACGTTGCAGGAAGAATCATGTTCATCTATACAAGTGCAGAGCAAACTACAGAGCTAGTGGTTCTTATCGATCCGGAAAACCGAGAGTTCGAGGATCTCCCTGTAGAAGATGTTGACGATGAGGAACGTGACGAGTTTGCAGAAAGTGATAATCCAAGTAGTGGAAATGGTGGTAACGGTGAAGAATCTGATTGATACTACGGTTTATAATGTAAGAACAATCTATGTTACTATTTTAATGTAATTTACGTTATGTCAATCTTTTATAAATCATTTGAATTTAGTAAATTTATAAATCAATCTAAGTTTTATCAATCTAAGTTTTATAAATAAATCTAAGTTTTATCAACCTAAGTTTTATAAATCAATCTAACATTCCGAAAAACACTTAGCGAAAAAAATAATTGAAGAAAACGTCGTAAAGACGTTGGGGCTTATAAACGTCGTAAAGACGTTGTTAAGTGCCAACATCTTTACAACGTTTCCTTCACTCGACGTCGTAACGACGTTGGGCCAAGAAAACGTCATAAAGACGTTGGCACTTAACAACGTCTTTACGACGTTTTAATCCCCAACGTCTTTACGACGTTTTATGCCCCAACGTCTTTACATCATATAAAAATCATATAAATCTTATAAATTATTATAAATCATATAAATCATATAAACCATATAAATCATATAAATCATATAAACATATAATTTATAAATCTTATAAATTATATAAATGAAATAAATTATTGTAGATGTATTGCACAAAACGTCATAAAGGCGTTGGCACTTAACAACGTCTTTACGACGTTTATAAGCGTCAACATCTTTACAACGTTTTGTTCTATACCGTTACGGTCCATTGAATCCACCGTAACGTCTCAATTACACCTTATGCATTGTACCGTAACGGTACATTGAATCCACATCTGCCAACCTCTTTACATCGATTACGTTGTAAAGTCGACCCTAACTTTACAACTCTTTTACGACGTAACATGAATTCTCAACCCTTTTACAACTCCACGTATTCCCAATAAATATATCACCAATTCTGCAACATCATTCCATCATTCCCCATTCCACAATCTCTCTCTAAGGTATTCTTCTCTCCCTTCTCTCTACAATTTTTTTTTTGGCAAATATAGGATTTAGAACTATGTAGGTTGTTTAGAAATTATGTAGTAGATACAGAATTTAGAATTTAGGGTTTATATATTATTTAGTGGTATCCAATGTCTAATACAGAACATTCTTTTGTAGGTACTACAAATTATGGCACCCCGTAAGCATACATGCCGTGTCCATTACAGTGACATGCTGCACGGCACTGCATCGTCCTCTACTTCCTCGGCTGTGCCAGAGACATAGTCACAGTCACATCATCAGAGTCATACACCACCGCATACTTGCCCGACACCAGAAGTGGTCGTAGATCCCCCACCGACAAATGTTGCGGTCCATCCAGACCTTTTGGTGCCGCCGGATGCACCTTATGCGCAGTACCGGGTTGAGGATATTCTTGTGGCACCAAACCGCGAGAATTTGCCGCATCTACACATCGATCGTCCAACTGGAACCTATTGGTACATATTTAATTTAATTTTCATATTTAATTTAATTATTTAAAATTATGTAACTAATAATATATATTAAAAAAATTTCAGGTTCGGTATTGATAGCAAAGTGGGACGAAGCATCACAGAATGCATCAAAAGCTATTTCGTGGAGGCAACTCCAAATTGGAAATCAACACCACATTACATTCGCATAACGTGGTTCAAGATTTTTGCGGTAAATTTTTTTTTTAACATTAATTTTTATTTTATTCAACATACTATAATATATAATAAATACTAATTAATTTCTTTGTCTACTAGCAACATTGGAATTGGGACGTCTCTATCAACGAGACTGTCCGACATGAGTTCTACCGCAAAGCAAGGAAGCGGCTTTGTAACACAGTCTCGGACTGGAAAACCGAGTGGGAGGTGAAGGGAGATGCCGGGAAACCCACATTCATGACCAACGCGTGTTGGGATGGAATGAAGAGTTACTGGGTAGACCCTGCAGCTGTGAGGAGAGCTGCTCAGTGTTCCGCCTCCTGAAAGACGATTAGTCCCGACGGCTTACCAGTCGCAATGTCGCACGCTCCAGGCCAAATGCCTTTTGGCGGAGTGGCAATACAAATAGTAAGTATTTTTTAAAATAAAAATTTTCATTTAAAATATTTATAAACATAAATTAATATTTAATTTAAAATTTCCTTTATTAGGCGGAAAGAACTGGACAGATTCCTACACTTCCAGAATTGTATACTGCAACCCATAAGAAGAAATCTAGCGTCTTCGTCGATCCACGGTGTGAGCTGCTATACAGCCATGTTGAAGCTGCGGTTCAGGAGCGTCAAACCCAGCTTTCCCAGGAATCCAGCGACGGTACTCCTGTCGAATTGAGTGCTCCTGAAATCAACGCGATTTTATAAGCATGTATTAAATTAAATAATTTACTTTAAATAATATTTTTTCCTGACAAATCTTTTTTGTAGATCGCTCCAACAAAAAAAGGACAGATTATTGGCATAGGATCCGCCCAAGATGTCCAGAGTGTCACGTCTAACTGGATAGGCGAAAACTCACTCCGTAGTCAGTTGCAAGAATCTCGTCCGGAAATTGCTTCGCTAAAGCAAACGACGGATGAGAAATTTGCAGCCATGGAATCCATGATGGATATTTGGGTTGTGGGCAATCCACATGCATCTGTGGCTTTGGAGCTTAGACGTCAGAACCTCGGGATTAGGTCTACGGAGAATGTCGAGGTCGATTTGAACGAGCGACTGGTTGAAGATCAGGACGACCGTAGCTCTAACATGTTCGACGAATTACTCTGTTAAATATTTTGTAATTTGTAATTAAATTTTGTAAAAAAAATTTAATTTTATATTATAATTTTAATTTATTCATTTCATTTTTTTATTTAAAAACAAAAATTTAATTTCACAATTTTAATAAAAAAGAAAAATCAAATTTTAGTCTCTAAATCAATGTAAAATATTCGTCTTTAAGTAGTTGCAAATAATTTCGTCTTTAAATAGTTGTAACATTTTTATCTTTAGTTAGTTGTAAACTTTTCGATTTTAATACGTTGTAAAACATTTCGACTCTACTTAGTTGTAAACAATATGTTGTAAGTTAATTGATAAGTTTACAACTAACTTACAACGTATAATTTGCCATCGAGTTTACGCCATCTTGATGTTATGACGTTTTGACAACATCTATTTTACGATGTTTTAACAACGCTAATATGGCGTTGTTAACTTTTACGACGTTTTTACAACGTTTTATGGCTTACGACGTGCAAGACACGACGAACCACGTGGCGTCCCTAATGCGTTGTAAAGGGCCTTTACAACACATTAGGGACGAAAATGAGAGTTGTAAGAGTCATGTTCTCTTGTAGTGACTGTAAGTGAAATCTTATGGCTTTACGAATTACTCACAACTTTGGGTGTTGATTGTTCTGTCACGATTCCATTACATTGTGATAGCCAATCCGCAATACACTTGAGTATCAATCTTGTCTTCCATGAAATGAATAAACATATAGAGAAAGATTGTCATTTCAATAGAGACGAGATTTTTTGTGGCGTTATCACACCAACTCATGATTCTACGAAGCAACAACTCACATATATTCTTACCAAGGCACTTGGTCGCCGAGAGTTTGATAAGTTCTTATTCAAGTTGGGTTTTCATTATCTTCGTACTCCAACTTGAAAGGGGGGAGGGGGTACTCTAATTGGTTTACTTTGGAAAATATTTACTTTGGTGATTAGGTTTGACACCAATATAGGTTTTTGATAAAACTCAAGGCTGATCATTAAAGGGTTGTGAACAATCACATAATCTTATCATAATCTATATGTTTCTATTATAAAATATGGATTTAATCGTGTATGCACACTCCTTTTTTTTATACGAAGTGGTGTCTAGGGCTAGACATGAATTTTTGGGTGTCCATTCAAAATATAAAAGAACGGATAATATAGAAAAAAATTTAAAAACAAATTAAATTTATGTTGAAAGAAAAAGAGTATCATAAATTTTTTTTTAAAAACGACAAGTTAGAAACTATGTTTCTGAAAAACAACTCTTCTTGCATTTTTCTCTGCAAAATCATTTATCAAAATTGCATAATTAAGATTTATTAGCATGTTTATTTCTATCGATAACATAGCCAATCCATTTAACCTTTCTTTTGACGTAGTCAATCGTATGTAAAACTGTATCAATTTAGAGAAATTTCTTTCAACTGAAGTAGCTGAAACCAAAATATATGCAACACATACATTAGGATTACAATTCTTGAATCTTTTCAAAAAATCAAATACTCATGCAGTGTTCTTTAAATGCTTTGGTAAAACATCTCTGAAAACTTTGATTTTCAGAACTTAATCATTCCCATCAATATTTGAAGTTTCTCCATGCTTACGAAAGGTTTCAAACTTAGTATATGACATTTTCAGACTATCACTTATTGAATTCAATTTCTCTGGACACTACAAGAATAAACTTGTATTGATACGTAATATATCGTCACAATAACACATATTTTGTCAAAATATGAAGATATTGTTACAAATTTGTGACGTCTTATAAATTGTTGCAATACAAGTGTCACAAATGCATATCAGTAACAAAAACGTCATAATATACTCTTGATGAATAAATATAGTAACAATTTTGTCACAGATCGCTACATAATAGAGTTACAATGATTCATAACAAACAAAATTCGTAACAAAATTGTATCTAAAAGGTCACAAACTTTTACTATTATTCATAATTACAATACAATTTTCATAATAACTTAATTTTTTTTAGTGGGATAGAACAAAAATCCAAAAATACTTTCATACTTTTAAAATTGTTCTAACTTTATATAGAAAGAAACCAAAACTTGATCAACAATTCTAATGAAATAATTAATTCTGAAATTCTCCTCCAAACTTAGGACTATGTCAATAAGTAATATTCATATTTACGTCGATTTTCTATGATCTTTTATGTTTTCTCTATAGTTTTCTTTTATCTATATTTTATAAAAAATATAATTGTACATGTGTATTCGGAAAAGATAATTGGGGATCCTTAAATTTTTTGGGGCCCATTCAATGTTTTTTATGTTTGTGGGCTCAGATCCAACACAACACTGGTCATGTCGTATATAATTTTGGTTTTATGCAAGTCCGGTTTAATATGGTTCTCTACGGCTCTACTATTTTTTTTTTCAACAGCAGATTATATTGGGCCAGACCGGCTCAATAGTCAAATTTCTACCTAATGTAGACATAGGAACTCGATCCCTAGTTGTACAAATGAGCTGCCTTATGTAGACTTATCACCTACCACTAGGCAGGCTAATAGCCATTTGCACGACTCTACTATTTAAGTTTAGAAAAATTGTCATATTACTATTTTTTGTTTTAATCATTGGAAGAAAAACAAAAGGAGTAAAAACTAAAGATCAAATGTGAATCATCTAAGTTTTTGGCTTGGTGACCAAGTTAGGCTGACCCTACAAAAACCACTTATTTACGAATTTCATCAGGCTCGATTCTGGAAGCTCGACTTATAAATCTGAGGTTTGTATCCGAACCAAACTCTAGTCAAGCTAAGTCAACACTTAGATATGTTCTCCGAGGCTTATGTTTGATGGTTGTGTTCTTGAGAAGCTTTCCTCGAAGCTAAGGGTCGGGAGTCAACGAACCTCTCAATCCCGCTCATCGACACACGTATAGACATCTCTCTCTCCAAAGTCTAACCCTTTCTCTCTCTCTGCTCTGTTTTACTTGGCTTAATTTCTCTCTTTCTTTCTTGGTATTTCTTTTGTCTTGGTAGGTCATGGATAGGTGAACACCATAAACCCAATGTCAGGATAATCTCTTTAGACCCAAGATTTTGTTGATATCGTTACATGCAAACCTCGATGCCGATTCCAATGAATCCATACGTTTTTTTTTTCTTTTTTCTTTTTTTTGCTATTGTTAAAACCCAGAAAGGTCTTCAGACTTTCAGCTATTATTCTTCTATTTTGAAATGAAAATTACGGATATTTCTTCATAGGTTTCTGTTATAAGTTATCAGGAATTTAAGTCATTTTGATAATTTTTGCACACAAAAGATGTAGCTAAAAACATATCTAAGTTACTATCGTTAGAAACCAAAATCTATATAAGTTAGTTACTATTTCAGGTATTTTAAAACTAAAAAATGTGGCAACAACTAGTGAAATTCGTTTAAAAACTATTGCCATTTGTAGCCAAAGATTCTAAAGAAACTTTGGGTGAGTCTTGACATAGTTTTGTCTATTTTCGACGAAAAAACCCTTGAATCTAGAACGATAACATGTGTCTGCATCTTCTTGAACCTTCTATGGTTTAATTGATCTTGTTACTAAATCTATAAAAACTCTCTACACAGGGCTTGGATTATGGATGGTCCATGGATTGCGAGGAATATAATGCATGCGTCTGTGTCTTCAACTCTGCAGATAAAAGACTGTGAAGCTTACATCAACTGCCCTAACTGCTCTTACTACATCCACAACAGAAATGTGAAGAACACTTTACGAGACCTGTAACTCAAAGCTAATGGCCATGTATAATGTGAATACTGTTTTTGTTTTTAAGGTACTGACTCCATGGTCAGGCCTTCCTAAGGTGTGAAATTCGAGCCAACCGATGAGGAAGTGATTGAACATTTGGAAGCTAAGTGTGGTATTAATGGCTTAAAACCACATACTCTTATCCACGACTTTATCTGTTCAGTCACTCAAGATGTTGGTATCAATTATACTCACCCTCAAAAACTTCCAGGTAATCATCAATCACTTATGAAAACGTTTCAAGTTGTTAATTCAGTAATCAATCACTCCTTAAAACGATTGTAGGAATCAATAAGGATGGATTTAGTGTCTTCTTCTTTAACAAGACGGCTCAAGCATATCAGAATGGACGTAGAAAGAGGAGAAGGATAACACCAACTAGTCCAACGGATGAATAGGTTCGCTGGCACAAGACCGGTCGAATAAACCGGTGATCCTCAATGGAGTCCAGAGAGGCTCCAAGAAAATCATGGTGCTATATAAGAGTGCGAGAGACGGATTAAAACCCGAGAAATCTAATTGGGTTCTGCACCAGTACCACTTAGGAACAGAGGAAAACGAGATTGGAGAATTTGTTGTTTCTAAGATCACATATCAGCAGCAAAAGCAATGGGAGAAAACTGCTGATGGGAGTGAGAATTCTGGAGTACGAGATGTCTCAAGAACGCCGAAAATGACTACTCATGCACAATGTAGATCTCTGGTTTCTGTTTCTGAGGATGAATTAGCTTATGCTGAGACAAGGATGCCTCTTGATCCAGTTGTTCAGGTTAATTCTCTTCACTACAAGTATTGTTAACCTATTTGTTGGATTATTGTTTATGCTTTCCGAAACCAGGGACTAGAGATAATTCCAGAACCCTCCTTAGATTCGAAATTGGACAAAAGAGCTCAAGTGACGGAGGATTTGAGTGTTACTGAAGATAACTTGAAATGCAAGAATACTGAAACTTCGTCGTCTCTTGTGGAGAGGAACCCTAGTTTGGAGACAGAAGATTTAGAGAGTCTTCCTGATTTCCTTTCCGTGAGAACTTAAAATCACAGAATTTTCTGTATAGTAAATCATTGAGAAACTTAAAACTAATATCTTTGCGGGGATATTGCAGTTCGCTTCTGAGGACAACTTATTGAATTCGCTGGAATGGTTTTGAAACGCAGAAGTAGGTACAAGAATTTGTGTGTTTCTCGACAAAAGCAGAGATGTATATAGAATGTTTTTCTGACAATTTTTCACTTTTCATTCCATTTCCCAACTTTGGTTGTTGCTGCTGCTTGCTATAAGTGGTAGACGAGACAGTTTCGATGGTTTCAGTGAAAATGATGATGGTTTTATATGGTTTCTCTTTTGTTTGTTAAATAGCTTGCGAGATTAGCCATGATCATGTCTCTGGTGGGTGTAATAAAGGCATCTCCGAACCAGAGAAAACTAAGACAACTTCGAAATTTTAAAATGGGAAAATAATAATAATGAAAGATTACAAAGAATCTCGGAGTAATGTCAAGAAATCACTAAATTGTACAGACTGAAAAAAGCTAGAATAAGAAAAGAGTTTGAAAGAGAGCGATAGACAACGACAGAGTGATAAAGAGACTATTCCAGCAAAACTTCCCAAAACCTGGGAACACATTGGAACATGGTCAGTATAATTTTAAGCAGACAAGGTTATATACCCTCACGTGAGATATGCTCTGTAACCAGACAGACTCCAATTATCAAATCACTCTCACCGAGTCCCAAGAAACTGCCATTTCCCACCAAATCATCTAATGACTAACCAAGACTGATAAGTACAATCCCTTATCAGCCACTTTCCCTTATGCAGTTTCCAGGTAACAAGTATTTGTAACTCTCAGCTTTTTCGATCAGATGAGCTGGGAGATGAACAGCAGAATAAGACCGTGGGATTGGACCTAGTTTCCCTATGATTTCCCTGAATGTATACTCTTCAGGAAGCATATCGAACAGATCAGTTCCTCTACATATCACATCTTGGATTCTTTTCGGATTCAGATAATGAGAGAATCTGACCCGGTCGTTGTGGCTGTACGCTTTCATCTTGAATATAAACTCGCTGATGTGCCTGAAACAGAAACTGCAATGCCACCCTGAATCTGCTAAAAGAGTGTTGCCTTGTCGGAAATGAGCATATCGTGTTTTCCCGGGCTTGTATTGATGAATCGAAGCTCTCCAGCTTTTGTTGTCAATGAAATACTCAAAAGAGTATAAGTAATTTTTCAACTGAAGATGAAGAACCAGAGGATACCCATCACACCATCTAAGCAGATTGATAGTGTGAGCGCTGGGAATCTCATCAACATCTGACATTATCAACAGATCATCTTCTTCTATACCCGCAAGCCTGATCAGCTGATCCAGTGCAATCCTCTGGTATGCTTCTTCCACAAACGGATTTTCTCCTTTCTTAAATCTTCCTCCGATGTTTCCATAAGTCAGCCTTGGCTCAACAAACTTGAACTTATCACGGTTTCCAGCGAAAACCAACGGTTTAGGCAAGCCGGTAAAAGTCGAGTTTGATTCAAGAACCACAAACTGTGTTATGTAAGGATAAAGTTCTTTCCACCGGATGGTGAGCATATCAACTTCGTTGCTGAACAACACAGCATCAAAAACTCTTCTTGGAGATTCGCGTTGTTTCCAGCCATGAAGACTGCAGAGTGTTTCCATGGAAGCGTTCTCATGGTAGTAATGGGGTAACGTTTGAAACGGCTTCGGTGGTGATTCCCAAAGTGGTCTCAAGAAATATGTGAGCTTCTGACCGTGCAAATAGACTCCAAAGATGAAAATCGGGACAATGGTGAAGAAGAAGATATATGTCTTGAAATCAAGTCCCCGTAAAACACATCTAATCCTTGAGAAGGCCTTAGCTGCTCGAGAACCATCCTGCAAACAACCCCAGATAAGTACACAGAACGTTTCACACAAAATCAGAGAATGAAACAATGATGAATCATAAATTACATTCACAACAGATATAAATATCCTTTCAGAATCCAAAAAACTATAAAAGATCACAAATTAGAATAAAATTCAAGAAAGCAAGATAGCATGATTCCTATACAGCTGCATAGATTTGTAGAGTGTGCACACAGAGAATCAACCAAACCCTAAAGAAAACTATTACCGATTATCTTCCATAATCCCAAACCAATATGTTTGAGGATTAACAAGAAGCAACAAAACCTAAAATTGTTCATGGAATTTGGAAGACAAAGAGTAACCTTTAACATTCGCTTCAAATTCTCAGTAGGTTAAGATATAGAACACAATCGAAAAAACATCCAGTCACCCTCTCAATTCTTAAATTCCGACAATTACATAAGAATAAGAAAGCCCTATAATGACAAATACCATATTGTCAGAATCAGAAAAGCAAAACCACATTACAGCCAATTCTCATCCATCAGACCCTCGATTTCCTTAATGCCAAACATGGCAATGAACAAAAACCAAACCGAATTATTACGAAATCGATTAGAAAATCAAAGCAAAGTTTGCGAAAACCAAACAGAGATTAAGACTCAAAACTCACCTGTCCACACACATCTTCGCAGATATCATCTGTTTTCTTAGAACAATAGTATCCATCGGCCATGATTTTACCCAGAAGGAATTTTTCGTTTTTGGCGAATAATCGAACTCCGAAAATCGAAGCTCGAAAAAATCAAAATATATAAGAAACTGGAAGAATAACTCGAAAAATAATTAAAAGTAAGAAAAAAAACAGAGAAGTGAGGGAGAAAAAATATCCGAGAAAGTCTCTTTTAATCTTAATCCTTCTCCTCTTAAGAAAAACTGTAACGCCAATTATAGCCGTTTGATGCTTTTCGCTTATATCTCTATATATATTCCCAAAACTGCTGGAACTAATTATTTAATTATATTATTAAAAATTATTATAAAACAAAAATAAAGAAGAAGAATAATAAGAATATACTTTTTGGTTCAGGGAATTCTTTAGCTTACAATAAAAATTAACGGATATTATTGTTATTACTAGAGAAAAAAGCAAAAAGAATTAACCTAGTATATTACTATAGGTCCCACAAACAAAAAATTATTTGTAAAATACTAAAATTAAACTAATCATATTCTAAATTTAATTTTGGTTCTCATTATTCTCAAAAATTGACTTTTTATTTATGAAATGATTTTAACTATAAAATTCATAAACTTTACAAAAATATAATTATACAGTAAAAGGAATCTACATAAAAATAATAATTTATTTAAAAAAACTTCTGCCTAAATCTTATACCAAAAGAACTCAAAATTACAATTTTAACCAATCAGACCCTATAAGCAGATTTGGAATCTGGATGTTGATCATAGGGTTAGAATTCTTTTTACAATGCTATTCTGTTGATATTTTTTTTCCTGAGAACTAAATTAACAATATCCGATCTATATTTTAAAATTTATATCTTAAAATCTTTTTTAATTTACTATATTGTAAAAAAAATCATATTTTTTTGTATAATATTTTTAACTAAAACATTGTAATCACTGCGTCAATAAAGTTATCTGCCATGCATCATATTGTAACTAAACTTAAACCCTAAAAGTAATAAAATATCAAAACATTTTGGCTCATTGTGTATAACTGGTGGATTGTGTTTCCAAGGTTATACAAAAAAAATTCCTGTTCAAACTATGTTTATTATTTTCTAACCTTTAAGAAAAAAAAAACTGTGATAGTTTGCCATACAAAAACTGCAATGATTTAATTAAATTAATAAATGTACACATACAACTTATAGTGTACGAAAGGTTATAAGTTGGCGCATTTTACATAATTTTAAAAAAATATATATAATTATCAGGCGTTTATCAGTAATTAGAGAAAATCAAAATTTTGACTTGCATTTATATTATGACTGAAAAACACCTTTGTGTAGAAATATATCAAAAAGGTAAAGTTATATTTGTTTGAATCTGAACCCGAACCGGAGTAGAATCAATAACTAAATTTGTATCCGATATATTTTTATAAATTTTAACTTTCTTAAAGTTTTTTTAAAACTAAATTTTTATTAATTTTATATGTTTATAGAAAAATTTTATTATAAAACTCGCGGGATTTGTTTTATTTTTAAACATGTGTTCATTTAGGTTCTTAAACCTGTGTTGATATTTTGGAATATTGTTTTAGTGACCTAGACCCCGTACCCAAGCCGACAGAATATTCGAGGAATCGAACCTGAACCTAGCCTGATAAAATATCCAAATGGATCTAAATTTATATACTCGGAAAACTAAACTCAAACCCGAACCATAACCGAATAATTAAACCAAAAATGTAACTAATATATTTTTTTAATTAAAATTTAGCTTTTCAAAAAGTTTTCTATTAATTTTTTATTAATTTATAATTTTTATATAGAAAAGTTTTAACAATAGCTACCTTATATCTATTTTAAAGGCTACTATGAACTATATGTTAATTTTATTATAAAGTTTAAAATAATCAAAATAAATTTGTATTCCGCTCTTTAAAATATATAAAAAAATACTTTCAAAAATTTGACCATATTAAATACTACGTGTTATTGTTTGTTTCGTGTTTCTTTCAACCCCAAAACTTGTCAGCCCAAATTAATGAAAATGCGTAACATGAATATCGAGGAAAAAGCCCTTCTCGGCAAATACCGTAATTTTTGTTAAGTTAATTGGTGATATAATAGAAAATATATAATTGTTTTCCGTTTAAAACGTCTCCACCAAAGATAGATTTTAGTTTTATAGGATAAGATTTAGTATTTAAATTTATAATTTAGCTATAGATAGAATTTTATGGATATAACTATCGAAAATAAACGAATTATCCAAACTATAGTAAAGTTAAGAAAACAGAAAAGGAAGTGTGGATCCAACAACCTCTGGACCCTGAAGTCGGATAGAAAGTAGATTAGATCCCCAACGCTCTTCATTACTTGATTATACTTATCTCTATATAAAATTATATAATACCCACCAATTCTGTAATAACATGATTTGTCTCATTTAAAGTTCTTCAATATTTTTTTCTTTTCTGCTTACTTGTTATAACTCTTATCGAGTTAGCGTAATTGGTTGGGAAATCATTCTATAATCTACCATTTATTCGTATATTATAACATGTTTTGAATAGTACGGTATACAATTTTGCATTATCATCATAATTACATATAACATATATAGAATTAATTAACAAACTAGTATCTCTTATACAGACGGAATATTATCAAAAATATATTTTAAGAAGTTCAATCAAGAAATTATTGATCTGTTTAAATTAACTTAAACACTGTAGATGTATTTTCTCCTAATTCGAATAGAACAATATATTAATTTATTTTAAATATATGAAAGATTAATAAATTTAATATTGGCTCTCCTATTTGTTTTAATCTAATGAATTATGTTGGAATTTTTTTAATCTTTTTTAAAATACAAATGTAAATGTTTAAATAAACGCATGACCTATGTTTACATTAGTGATTTCATGTCTAGAAATAAATGAACATGGATCTAAAAATGTGAATGAATACTTAAAAATTTTAAATAAACGCGAGTCTAAAAACTTAAATGAATACATGTCAAAAAATATAGATGAACACGGGCCTAACAACTTAAATGACAAAAATAAAATATTTATATACGAAACGAGTAATGCATCAAAACCTACATAAACAGAGATCGAATTACCGATCATTTTTAGAATATCAAGCATATACAAATTAATAAATTTACATATACAAATTAAACTATAAAAAATAAATATCACAAATAACTATTATATAAAAAAATACAAATTTATATTAACTTTTCACAAAAACGTATCTATGAAATCATCTAATATATGCATAAAAACATAAACGACTTGTTTAGGTCTCTCAAACTTTTTTACTTCTCTCCAATTAATTCTGTTTCTTTCGTTTAC
>JAKUCM010002397.1:0-69803 GCA_023374145.1 Lepidium sativum | reverse complement strand
GAGAGAGACGATTGCGATTGATACAGCGACTATGAAGAACAATATAGGCTGATTATAGGACGAGAAGGAGAGGAAGTTAGAGGGGACGATTTCCATTAATTAGACATGAAAACTTGGTAAACGATGAACAGTAAATACGTACAGAAGAAGCAGAAGAAACTAGGGTTTAATTGGATTTCTGAAGCACTTCCATATCATCTGCAGAAACCCTAGAATTGAATCGGAGATTAAAGAGATTAGCAAGACGAAGAAGACAGATTTGCAAAGCTTTTTTAACTCGAGTTATTGTCTGAGAACAACCTTTCTTTCACGAACAAATCTCAAAACCCAGCCAAAAAATAGATTGGATTTAAAAAAAAAAAAAAATTTGAAAAATTGTAAATTGACTAATTTACCCCCTGCGAAATTCGCATTAAACCAGAGCAAAATCAATTAAACCGGGTCCAAATCAATTAAGCCGGACCGAAATCAATTTAACCCAACCCAATCGCCCAAACCCGACTCAACCCGACCCAAACCCTAAAACCCGACCCCAACCTATCGACCCGCCCCAAATCAACTCTCCCACTAAACCCTAAATTCCCGATTCAACTCCCCTCCCACTCTCGCTCTAATTTTCGCGAACTCATTTTATATCTTCTCTCAGAATTTCGAAATCCAATTTGATCTTCGGCGAACATTCGTACAACTTCGAAAATTATCTCAACCCAACTTCGCGATTTGATCTCCTCGGAATCTCCCTTTGATTTCACTGAAACTCAACGACTTTTCTCAACAAAATTTCGCGATTTCACTAAGGTAAACCATTTCATTGTTGCCTTAAAACGATTATCCACTATGCTGAATTTGTTCTTGTTGATTAATCAACAACATCGATCCTTTAAGTAGAGATAGGAAGTCACATATGTCGGCTACTCTATCACAAGTCTCGGATTAGATAAGCTACATATGTCGGCTACTTAAGAAACAGAATCTATCTAGAATTCAAAATACACATAAGCTAAGATATACATGATTGTGTTTTTTTGTATATGAGTGTCATAAGGAAAAACTATATATCATCAATCATTTGCTCAAATAAATACACATAAATTGATTAAGTTTTGTATAATGCCTTGCAGTGATGGCTAGAACAAGAGGAGGGTTCGAGCACAAGGAGGCAGTGGGAGAGGACACAATGAAGACGAACCGATGGATGACATATTCATCGAAGGCAGAACGGTAAGTATAACTAGTATAACTTGCTAGTTATACTGTATTTTCCTAAAACTAGTAGAACTAGGCAAGTTATACTGTGTCGTAATACTAGTATAACTAGCTAGTTATACTATATTTTTCGTAAAAAACTAGTACAACTAGCTAGTTATACTCTGTCGTAACACTAGTAAAACTTGCTAGTTATACCTATATTTTTTGTAAAACTAGTACAACTATGTAGTTATACTGTGGCATTGATTGCTGAAAATATGTTTGTGTGTTTCAGGATGAAGGACCGACTGCCAGCTCCCTACCGGGATGTACTTCAATCCAACGGAGTACACCAAAAAGGTCAAGATCTCGACTTGTTGCTATGTGAAGCAGACGAAGGAGTTTTTTGAGGGGTTGCAGCCTCCACTGAGTGATGTGGAGAGGGCGTGGTTCGAGAACCACCCCGCAGTTCGGGCATATATTCCAAATGCCCATGGAGAAAAACCACATGAGCATGGGCATGTGGATGTTGCTTCTTAGAACCGCTCGGACCGGAGACCAAACGTGAAGTTTGGTTTATTGTGAACGGGGTCCCGGTGCGGTATGGGCTTAGAGAGCATGCGCTGATCTCTGGGGTTAAACTGTCGTATGTATGAGACTGACAGCGTTTCGGGAAACTGCTGGAAGTACGAGGTTCAGGAGGAACTATCTGGGGACACTTGAGGAAGAGTGTCAGGAAGGAGGATGTGGAGGATATCCTGGTGAACTGGGGACCTCTTACACAGGACGACAAACGACTGAAGATGTTAGTCCTGTACTTCCTCTGCCATCGTCATCCACTCGCCGACCAAGGGTGGAACAGATGCAACGCCCATTGATAGCTTCCTATTGAGGGCTGTGGATGATCTGGATTTCTGCAACAGGTTCCCTTGGGGCAGATGGACCTTCGAAAATATGCTCCACGAGATCGAGCATACGATGAACCATTTCGAAGGCACGGTCTCGGGTACAACTTGGGCTATCCCTGGTTTCGTACTTCCTCTCGAGGTTAGTTTCCATTTGTTAGTTTATGATATGTAATTATTGTGTGGTTTTCTGACATTTACGCATATGTTTGTGGTTGTAGTTATTGGCTTTTGAGTCAATACCGACGTTGTACCGTAATTGCCGAAAGGCAATTCCAGACGCAGACCCTAGGTGTCCTCGGATGTGCAGGTCCCATTTCCAGCAACCCAACATGAGGATATTCCTTCCCAACAATCAACAAACTCCTTGACAAAACCACGGTTAGTTAATGATTATGTAGTATATTCTGTAGTATAACTAGTATAACTTGCTATTTATACTATATTTTCCGTAAAACTAGTACAACTAGCAAGTTATACTCTGTGATTTCTAATTTTTCTAATCAGAGTTAGTCGTTGATTGATTTGTTTTGCAGGAGATTTTCAGTACCCTCTCTCCACGCACGGATGAAGAGTGCAGTTTGCTGGCTGGAATGACCGAAGAGGAGGATGAGGAAACTCACGATCTTGAGGTTGAAAGCTGGAGAGAATGTATCCAGGCTGGGAAGAGAATCTTGTTTGAAGCCATGTATAACCAGGATGTGGAAGCAAGATTATCTACTCCTCTTTCTGCTCCGACCCAAGCCCCAACTCCGCCTTCTGCTCCTACACAAGCCATGCCTCCGCCTTCCGCTCCGAATCAAGCTCGAGGTGTTGATATGCTGAAGGCATTAACAGACGAGGTGGATCGGTTGAAGAGAAGGGTGACATTGCTGAAACAGGTATAACTAGTATAACTAAGTATAACTAGTATAATTAAGTATAAATCAAATAACCCAAATAACTTGTATAACTTGAATTACTGTTCAAATACAGGGTGCTGGTGATGATAATGAACCCCCATGATGTACGTGATTCAATCTGATGCTCCACCCGTTGATGCTGCAACCCGCTGTTAGCCAGGTATAACTAGTATAACTAGTATAACTTGTATAAAAATTATAACTAGTATAACTTGTTTAACTTGCTTGACTGTTCAACTGTAGGCTGCTAGGACTCGTGGAGGTATAAGGAATGTATATGTGCGAACAAGTAAACGCACAACGGGGTCCGACCCCAAGTCCGGCAGTGACGAGGGCGGGGGCGAGGAATGTTTTGAACTCATTTAAGTTAAAAACTTAATTTAGCATTTTCTGTTAAGCAATGTACAACTCATTTAAGTTAGAAACTCATTTTGCATTTTCAGTTTAATTTATTTAGTGTTATGTTTATATTTTCAAACATCATTAAGTGTTAAATTTTATGTTTATATGTCTACAACATCATTAAGTCTAACATCACGCTAAATATTATTATGCTTAAAACAACATCAGTTCTACTAGTTATACAAGTTATACTAAAATAACTTGAATTTTGACAATCTTACAAAGGACCGAAATATTTTCGACCCTCTCCACAAGCTTAACAACAACTGCATTTTGCTCCCACATCTCCTTCTTCAGCATCGCCACCTCCGCCTTGTACAACTCTATCTTTTTCTCCATCTCCTGGATATCATATTTCAGATTCTCACACTCTCCTTGTATAGCTTGATCCCAACTTATTTTCCTGTGGAGACCATCGTTTTGTCGATGGAAACAACATCAGTTCTACTAGTTATACTAAACTAAACAACTTCAGTAGTCATAGTACAGAAGTAATACTAGTTATACTAGTTATACTAGTTATACTAAACAACATCGTTGTACCTTATACACCCGACATTTGAAATAGATCTTGTTCCGGGCATGTTCATTTGTTCTTTCCACGGTGATAGCTTCACCACAGGGACATTCATGAGGAATTCCCCCTTCACTATCCATGACGTATTCAATTCTCCTAAACATCTCACGGGTTTCTTCCTCGGAGTAGTCGGTGTCGTCCTCTTCGGTCCAAGACACCATGGTAAGACCGAAAAGAAAAAAAAAACATAATCATAATAAACGAATCTAAAATCTAATCCCGAATTTTTTTTCTACAAACCCTAACAATAGAGGATAACTTACTATGGGACAAGAAGTAGAGAGATGATAGAAGATTTGGAGAGGGGAGAGGATAGATAATCTAGTAGACAAGAAATGAGAGAAGATTTCAAGAGATGAGAGGAGAAATGGTTGAGAGAGGAGAGAAAACGAGAGAGATGAGATGAGAGGATTTCGGGCAGCCGCGAGAGAGGAGAGGAAAAAGTGAGGAGGAGAGAGAAAAATCTTTTTTTTTGTTTATATACCCACAAAATTAGGTCTGCACGTGTCCCCACAAAATTTTCAGACCTGGGCGCCAAACGAAAAAGTATCAATTTTCGACCTAGTTATACTACTAGTTGGCAGTTATACTAAATTACTACTAGTTATATTTTCGATGATTTTGCATAACATTTAGTTATACATAACCTTATAAATTTATTTTTTAGTTGTACAGTGAATAATAATCAATTAACTAATGACTCTAAGTGTTTTGTGTATTTAAATTCTAGAATAAATATATATATTCATAGAACTTAGAGAGTCACACCAATGTTAACTTAGAAAGTCATACTAAAACTATAAGGAATAAGGTAGACGAATGTAACTATGTCTAAAAAAAACTTATTTTAATTTTATTTTTAAATTATATATAGAGTCATTCATCACTTTATAAACAAAATATAATCATCTTAACATCATTATACATTATTCTTACTTATAAGAATATCTTACTTATAAGAATATCTTACTTATAAGAATATTTTACTTATAAGAATCAAGTTTCATTATAAATTATCTTACTTATAAGAATTAAGTTTCACAAGAATATGTTATGTCTTCTTTGTGACCGCTTTAGAAAGATATAACATATACGTTAAAACTTGGTAAAATTATGAGATCGTTTTTTTTTGCAAATTATGAGAATGTTTTTTTTTTCTTTTTTTTCTTCATTCTGAGAAAGAAAAAAATATAAGTCTGGGCATGTTTAAAAGATGAGATTGTGAATATATATACTTTGTAGAAAAATTGACAACTATAAAAATAAAAGAGAGAGCCATAAAGCTATTCGGAAATAAACTAGTTTTGCTAGTTTTCACCGAGTTTTACACATACACATACATTTTCCAGAGAGAGCCATAAACCTATTAGGAAATACAGTAGTTTTACTAGTTTTACAAGTTTCACGAATAATGGGAAATACTCAACAAATCACTGATTGACCTCATATTCTGCTAGGTATCTGAATATTGGCGATTGGAACCTTTGTCTCGGCCTCCTTACGTTTGATGATCTTGGACGTGTTTTCTCCTACCGATGGCATCCTTTTCACTTTTCTTCTTCCTGTTTTAATAATCCTGTCAGGTGGTTTGATTTCATTGTCTTTGATGTAATCCGGAACATCCACTGCGACATCTCGGGCACCAACAAATAGACCTGGTATACGCAAGTGCCCACAACTCGGGACCAATAATATTTTAGAACAAAGCTCATGTAATGAGATATTACGAGGTCGAGGTTCCATCTTATGGTAATGAATGAATGCAGCCAACACATGGATACACGGATACTTTTCGATGTTGAACACTCTACAACTGCAGCTCTTCGATTCCAAGCAAACAAAATAATTCTTCCCATCACTACCGACGACATCGAATTCAAAGGTGTTAAGCGCCATCACAATCAACCTCTCGGCAACAGCCCATGAATCATGCATTATGTTCTCCACAAATGGCACCAATTTGTTTTCAATTGTACCTTTCTCGTTGTTTCCATCCGACGTTCACAAAACCACTTCGCAAATGTTTTGAGGATTGTATCAAGCATGGGTATTAGGGAGAACTTCCTTGCTTCATTAAACACACTATTCATAGACTCCACACTGTTGCTTGTGTCGATATTATACCTTTCTCCCCGGAAAGACACACCTAGCCCACTTTTCCTTCACAGTACTTTCCTCCAAATAACTGGCTGCAGTCGGAAATCTTCTCATAAATAAACTATATTCGCGGTTGAAATCGGCAACTGTGTACTGCCGACTACACTGCATGAATTTCCAACCAACAACAGCTTTGTTGGTACTAGACGCATGAGCTCTCACATTTTGTGACATATGCCATATGCAGTACCCGTGATGGGCTTCTGGATACACATTACCTATGGCGCGATGAGCCTTGCATTCCTATCACTTACAAATACCAATTCGGAAGAATCTGGTATAACTGTCTTCAAAGTCTGGAAAAACCATGTCCAACTAGCATTGTTCTCTCCACCTAGTACACCATACGCAATTGGATAATGGTGTCGATTAGGATCTTGGGCAATGGCAAAAACTAACACACCACCATATCCATTTTTGAGGAATGTTGCATCTACAATAATCACTTTCCTCATCACTCTAAATCCCTCGATGCTAACTCCCAAAGCTATGAAAAGGTACTTGAACTTCCCATTCTCATCTACTTGCACATTTGTTACTGTACCCGCATTTGCCTTCTGTAACTCGTATAAATAGGAATGTATCATCTTGTAGCTTTCTTCCGGAGTGCCACGCAGCCTATCAATAGCAAGTTTTCTCCCTCTCCTCGCGGTGGAGTACGATATACTCACTCCAAGTTTTGTCTTCACAAGACCCATGATAACTTTAGGAGTTGGAGTGTTCATTTGTCCAGGAAAATCCTCTTGCAAGACACTTGCAACTATTTCTGGCGTGCAGTGCCTCTTTGTGCCACTACTCTCGCTCTGACTAGCCCGAGAGCATGTATGCATCTTTGTGTACTTTATAATCCTAAAAATATCCATATTTTTAATCTTTGATGCTCATACACCCCATTTGCAGTCTTCTTTATTACATACAATCCACAACCGACTTAGTTCAGATCTTTTAATGGCAAAACAAAAGCTGTTGGCAAATGATCCTCTATCCACAACTTCTTGCAATGTCTTCTTATCTTAAATTCTTGATGCAAACTCAAACCTAAGCCGTCTTCCCATTCCTCTGCAAACTGAACTACCTCTCTACAGCGGGTGGACGTTCTACATAGACATCACCAATATCCGATCTCTCAACACTAATATCCAGACTTCCATCGACTGGCTCAATTTCATTCTCTCTAACTGGTGGAGAATATACTGTAATAGCAGTTGCTCCTCCCTCACCATCATTACAACCAACAGAGCTTTGAACTGCTATCGACACTTGTCTCGACATTCTTTCCTCTGGTTCTTCTGATCTAGTTATGACATCCACGCACAATGTTGCGGTACTACGATTATATTCATCAATGTAGGCTAGATAACCACACACATCCACATCATCACAGATACTCACTTCAACCTCATCTCTGACCGTAGGTCGGTAGAACCTCAACTGTAATCTAACCTTACTTTCATCTAAACCAAGCCTCTGATATAGACATTCTTCAATCATCGACACAAAGTAATATCCTCTACCGCGTGCTTCATCAATATACAACTATTATGGTCGTTGCATTTAAACCATATCACGACTTTGTTGTTCATAATGCCCTGCTAAAACAAACAAAAAATGATTAACTTCTGTATAACTAATGTAGTTATACCAGTTTTACCAGTTTTACTTGTATAACTAGTGTAGTTCTACCAGTTTTACTGGTATAACTAGTGTAGTTCTACCAGTTTTACGTGTATAACTAGTGTAGTTCTACCAGTTTTCCTTGTACAACTAATGTAGTTCTACCAGTTTTACTTGTATAACTAGTGTAGTTCTACCAGTTTTACTTGTACAACTAGTGTAGTTCTACCAGTTTTACTTGTACAACTAATGTAGTTCTACCAGTTTTTACTTGTATAACTAATATAGTTCCTACCAGTTTTACGCCACGTTTCACCCAATTGTTACCATATTCAATTTCAATCAAGTCTTATACAATCAAAATTCTACCAAATAACCAAAAAAATATTATAATTTATGAAATTAAGATTCTTCACCAACCCAATGCAAAAATGCAACCAAAGAATGTACAGCTGATTCAGTTACGTATAACTGGTCATAACCGTATAACTGATTCTAGTTATACTAGTTTAACTATCGCAGAAACCAACTTTTATCAACTCAGATTCCATCGATCATTTAGGCAGTTCTAAATCTATAGTGCGCTATGTTTCAGCCTATACATTACAATTGTTATTAGAGATAGATTATACCAAATAATCAACTAATTAAGCTGAAACATCAGCGCAATGCAGAAATGCAACTAAAGAATGTACAACTCATTCAGTTCTGTATAACTGATTCTAGTTATACTAGTTGTACTATCGCGGAAACTGTTATCAACTCAAATTCGTTCGCTTGATTCTAGTTCTAAATCTATAATTGCTCTATGTTTCAGTCTAGCCCCAGTCTATCTTACCAATCTTAAGTCTTATTCGACCCATATTCTACCAAATAACGAAAGCAAAATTATCAATTTCAATTTGAAATCCACCTTCTTATGCCCAAAGTGAAGAGGCAAATCAATAATGAAGCTATGGAGATTAACAAACGACGGTAATGGCAGGAGAGGCGGCGGAGGCGGCGGAGGCGGCGGAGGCGGGCGGTGGTGCACGTCGGAGCCGGCGGCGTTGCAAGTCGAGACCCCCGGCGGCGCCCGTGAAACCGAACCCGATTGAGAGGAGAGAGAAGGTAGAGATGAGGAGAGAGATAGAGATGAGATAGAAGAGAGAAGCATATTTTTTTCTTTTTTTAATAATTAATTTGGATAATTTCATTAAAGGGTAAATTTGGAATATCAAATTTCATTACTAGGTTTGTATATAAGAGATTAAATTTTTTTGATAATGGGGTTATGAGATTTGCCCTTTTATCTCTCCCAACTCCGTAACTGACCACGCCAAAATGTTTATCGATCACTATAGCAAATAGCCTTTACAAGGGTAAAATGGTAGATTCATATAGTACGTAACCGCTTTTAGCCCAAGAGGCTTTTTCTTCTCGTAATTTTCATTGGGCCGTATAGTCGGAACGGCCCACATCTGCTTTGCGTTTCGTATTGACCAAAAATGAGAAGAATCTCTTGATGTAATGTAATAATAAACATATTTTTTTCATCTTCAACCATTCTTACAAGACCTCTTTTCTGGGTCAGATAATCAAAATATTGTTTTATTTGGCCTGAGAGAAGACAAGAAGAATCTCCAAAATTCGTGGAGAAGACAAAAGAGAGATAGATAAATAATCTATTTACGTTTTCTTAATACTGGATTTATCTTCTTATTTACCCATCTGATTTGTTCACTTGCACTTGTCCTTGTGGTGAGCTCCGGAGGAAGCAGTCTCAACATATTGCTCGGCCAATTTTTTTATCTTGTCGCCTTCTTTGATTAAGAAGTTAGCACTTTTGGCTTTGATATGATACTTCATCACTTTCTCTGTGGTTTTTAGTCACTGCCCATCTGTATTGTTCCACGTTTATCACTCCACTCTTACACAGTGGTCGTATATGCTCTTTGATGTATGCTTCCACCTTAAGAAAACAATAAGATTTAGTCAGTACCCATTTGAGGAAAAATGAAAATTTTGACGTGTAGAGAAGTTTTTACCTCTTAGTGACCGAGTTACTAAGCCCATCAGCTTTGCTTTTCTCTTCTTTAGACGGCTTCTCGCTTGGACTGCATTTTTGAATACTTTTGGGAAGCTTCTTCTTTTGAATGCAGGAGATTTCAAAGTTTGAAGCTATGAACTCTTTGTGTGTGTTGCTCTCGCACTCTGAATCAGGTGCTTTAGCTTGAAGACCGTTATCAGCCGATCCTTCAATGATGGGTTTCTCAACTAGTTTCTCTGTACCAGGTCCGTATAGTTCTTCACATTCAGCTAGAGAAAGAATCTCAGCTCCTTCTCCTTCTCCCTCACCCTCACCCTCATCCTCACCCTCACCCTCAGGTACAGGCTCCATAGGAACAATGCTTTTCCATCTTCTTGGCCTTTTGTGGTCTCCTTCTGGTTTGGAGTTTTTTCTTCATCCCCCAAGGAGTTCAAATTGATTTAAAGACTTTTGAGGTTGAATAGTGGAGAAAACTACCTTCACCTTAGTCAAATCTTCATCCGGCTGTGTTTCTGAAACTTTCATAGTCGTCGTAGAACCAATAAAGTCTTCCATCATCCAATTCATACTCAAAATCCCCAAATATGTCAGTATCAGGAATGGAATCTATATCAAGCACATTATCTGGGCCGGCCTCTTTGGCTTTGTCCAAGGAACTGTCTCCTTTCTCGGGAGGAATTTCCGTAGAATGGGTTGGGCTATTTTCTGGCGAATCAGTAAGACCTGCAGCTCTGAGTGCTTGAAGGACAGCTGGATCATCTGAATTTTTATCGTTAATACGTTCTGATCCATTTTCAGCCAGTGATGACGAACTTGGTTCTACATCATTATCCATCGCTTTGCTATCTGAGTTGTGCAGTACTTCTTGTGAGCAGAGATTCAAATACACAACTTTGCTATTTGATTTGTCAGCAATCGCTTTCTCAATATTTATAGCATCAGCCACAGCTAGTTCTGTCGCTGCACTTCTTCGAACAGCCAGAAGATTTTCTTTCTTCAAGAGATGTTCTGTCAAGCGATATAACTGAATCTGCAGCAACATCAATTTGTTTATAAAAAAAAAGCACTAATAACAAATGTAGCTATTCCCCAGTTCTCCGAATTGTACCGTATGTAATCATGATACATAGACAAACATGAAATCTTGTATTGGTTTTCCAAGAAAATACTTTCGATACTCAATATTGGAACCATAGAAAAAATCTTCTATAATCACAGTCTTATCAAACATTAGAACAGATTCCTCACAGATTTTCCAAACTTAAGTAGTGACTTCCTAATTTCCGAAACACTGGCCTCCCTCTCATATGTGTGCAATCTTTACGAACGGAAATGTATACACTTGCTCAACTTAGTCTACTACAGAACCTAGAACTTACAACAATATCAAATGATTCCATCTCCTACGATATTTGAACCCAAGTAACTTGTTACCTAGCACTAATCAATGTACCAGCAAACTAGAATTTAAGCAAGGAGCTGTTAACGTACCTGTCTGATTGCAACAGGAATTTTATTATGGCGACTGGTCGCAAGGCTTGGTCTCATATCAACTGGAAGTTGAGCCTAATATCAATCATAGAAACAAATAAGAAACTATCTCAAAACACTGAATTTGGTAAAAGTAACTAAGTAAGTGCGAGAATTACACACCAACAATGGGTAATTCCCTTTGAGCTCAGGAGAACCTTCTTTTTCTTGGGTTGAGTTATTCCCAGCTAAAGCTTTCTTTCTTGCAAGAACTTGCAATGCCCATTTTCTTTTGTCTTTCCTCAGATCATCTGAATTCTCAAATATTTCCTTAGAGTTACTCGATGTAATATTAGATTTCCCATCCAACTGTTTGTTTCCCATATTCAGTTTTGTTCCAGCAGCTTTTGAACTGCTCCCCTTGGCATCACTAATCTTTAGTAAGGTCTTCTCGGCTTCTGTAGGTTTTTCTGTCTCTTTTACTGCCAAAAGAGGCTTGATATTATCATTTCTTGGGAACACAGAGGTATCCGCCAAATATAGTTTGGAGAGAATAGGATTTGAAGCCTGACAGGTTTCAGATGAAATGTTTGTTTCAGACTCAGCTGGTCTCTTCTTCAAGAGGCTAAGTACAGACTTCAGCGTCTCAATCTTTTCTGGCTTTCTAGTTTTTATGCACCGGTGCTTCCAAAATTCAACTTCACAGTCCCGGTGCCATGCACTTTTCCGCTTCCCATTTGTATCTGCATAAATCTTCTTTGTCAGGTTCTCTCGGACTTTTCCTTTCTGCAGCATCAATTTCTTTGCCTTCACGGCCAAAGCCGGAATTTTTCTAGGTGCATCATCAGTTTTTCCTGCCACAGCAGCTCTAAAGGCAGCCAAAAGTTTCGGATCGAATTGGTTTTTCCTGATGTCTTCTATCGACTTGTTACGAACGGCTTCTCTAATTTCTTTCCTCAGTTTCTCAACTAGAACCATTGACTCTTTATCATCCGCTTGTGTCCTCTTTATCTTCTTCACCCTCAAACCAGCAGCATTGTCACCTTCTGAAAACTTATCAGTAGGATTTGAACGCATGGGATTACGCCCAGTTCCTTTGACAATGCTGTATATATCAACAATTTTATTTTTTGAAGGGGATCTGCTCTCGTGGATGGTGGCTAATGTTTCCTCTTCCTCGAGTTTTGGTGTTTTGAGAATTTCAGAAATCTCAGGTTTAGTTTCTCTCTCTTCATCATCACCACTGATAAAGAAATGCCACGATGAAATAACACACTCAAACATTTGACACAAAGAAGAGTAAAGGTGGGAAAGATAGTACAAAAGAAAGAACAGAAATTATCTGTGAAACTGACCTGCAATCTGAATGCTTTCTCTTTAAGCTGATCACATCAGCAACTTCTGACTTGGAACTGGCTGCAGTGGCAAGAGCTGGTAAGCAGACGCAGAAAACGTTCAAATCACATTTAGCCAAAAAGAGGAAGAAATGAAAAAAGCAAAAGATGGACCAAAGAACAGAGGACTTTATGTTTCTTACTTTCTTCATCATTTATAGGTAGAAAATCCTTCTCTACAATTCTTGTAACAGGCTCTATAGTTGCATCAAAAGAGTAAATTATTATTCAGCAGAAGGAAAAACCATATTGGGAATCACCACATAGAAAGAAATTACAGCTACGACCCTGAGAAGTTTGTATTACCAACAAGTTAACTCTTGTTCAATCGATATACCTGCTCCATTCTCCATGTGTGCACAAAAAGTTGGCTGATTTGAATCAGAAGAAAATTTAGATGATATATCATGTGGTACGGACTGCTCAAGCTCTGATTTTACTGGGTACTGCTCTGCATTTTCCTCCATATTCTGAATTTTCAGATGTGAGCTATCTAAGTCTCCATCCATCTTAGCTGGAACTGTCGATCGGTTGTTATCACTTGGTTCCCAATGACACTCATCCCCTTTGACTATAGATACGACAACAGCTGTTTCGCCTTCATCGGCGACTGTAACTGCAAAGTTTCCAGAGTAAACAGCCTTGGCTGAGCATCCACTGTTTGTTCTCTCAGAAATTTCTAGGGACTTTTGTGTCTCCATTGGTGAGGTATCAGGTTCAAGTGGTTTTTCATTAGAGAGACATCTGTGGACACAAAGCAATGAAAGGTAAACTATGAGAACATAGAGAAAGGAAGAATAATATAGAAAAGTATTAGATTTCACCCAGATTTAGTATATAATGCCTTTACTAGTCAAATACGGGACTGGCACACGGAAGATTAAATAATCCAATGGAAACTCTCCCATAAAGAATGCGTTTACCTAATAGGCTAATGATAAAAGGGTGGATACAGGAATCATTTTTAGTCAATACACCAATGAAACCTACCTCGGACATACCCATGTATCCTCTGATGCAATTTCCAGGTCAAAACCCACGCAAACAGCATGATACCTGTTAACAATAAGAAGCTAATATGTATGATCAAAAGCAGAACACCATGTGAGAATGCTGTTAAGATAAAAATTAAAAAAATCTAAAACTATACAAAATATACAAAGATCATGCATATCTAAAAATAAAATGACCAGTATCTTTGTCGTTTACCAGTAGGGCAAGTACACTATATACACAATATTCTTCATCTAAAAGAATGGTATATACTGTAACAACTTAGCAAGCACCAATGAATTTCAGTGATCAGCCTATAAAGAGGTGAGAAAACTAAACACAAAAAGAAACAACCCATGGATAAAGTTCTACAGGTAATAGTTACCATATGTCACAAGAATCACATGCAATTGACGTATCAAGGCTAGAATCCCCTCCAATGTAATTGAAGCTGCTACGGATCTTGCAAAGATCTCCATCTAAACAGATGACTGCCTACAAAATGATTAGAAAAGATTAACGTGCTTTGTGGTAACTTAAAAAAAACAATATATGACATACTTACATTTTCGTCAATATAGTGCGATGGAGAAGACGTGGCTTCAGTCACCTCCTCAGTATAGCGATCTTCATCTCTGAATGTATTTGATAGTTTAGCTAATGTCAGCAGATCACAACATTTTGTTAAGCACATACACTAATCTATGGTACACATGACTTAATCACCTTTCCAATCATGTGATCATGCTATGTCATTCAGTATCAATTTATCATGATAAGTCACCCAATATTAAAGACAAAGACACTTCTAATTTTAGGTAAGCAATTTTTATCATAACAACGGACAAGCATGAGTAGAATACCCTGATAAAGAAACCTCATCGACCTTGCTGCTTTCACCTGAATCATACACCTTCACAATCAAAACAAAAAGCTCAATATACCTCACAAAAGAGTTTCACTTACAAACATAATGAGAATGTAGACATTAGAAGAAAAAGAAAGAAAAACAGATACGAGATATCTTACAGAGACACATGTAATCAACTGAAACTCTCTTTGACAAAGAGGGCACAGGTTCATAATCGTAGACCAATTATCAATGCATTCAAAGCAGAACCTAAAGATTTATCAGACATAAAGACACCAATTATCAGTCTGCTCTTTGAGAAATAGTTATACCAAAAACATAACGTTAAAAGAAAAACAAGCTCTTACCAGTGTTGACAACACTCAAGAAGGCCTCTATCAATAATTATATCCATACAAATCCCACATCTTTCTCCTTCAATAGCAGCCACCTCCTGTTAATACAGAAATCAAATTGACAATAAGAAGTAAGAAAGCACAAAGACAGCTTCTTAAAATCTCATTATTGAGTAAGTTCCTAAAAACGTGACATAATTTAAATGAAATGCTTTATTCAACGGCTTTGTTCATGATCCTAACTATGAAGCTACACATACACCTACTTTTGCAACCGGAAATTACAAGTAAGAGCGACGAAAATTTTCCCAGAAAGTCCAAGTAAACACTAACATTATGTCCAACTTCAGCAGCTTCATCTTCAAGCAAGTTGCTACCATCAAAATCGAGCTCCATTATCTGTAACCCAAAACTAAAACAAAAGTGATCAACGATTGTAATCGATTAATCCTCTGAGAAGAACAATTCATGAGAAAATTGAGGTGAAATTTTCTAAAAACCCAATAATCCACCTACCTTGGATCAAAGACTAGGAAGCAAAAAAGGAAAATTTCAGAACCCTGGTTGAAATTAAAAATCTCCGAGAGGAAATTGAAAAAAGGCGAAGCAGCTGCCGAGGGCAAAACGGGAAAGAGGTGAGAATGACGTCACCTTCCAGACACAAGCCCAAGATTTATTAGATTAGAGACTTAGAGAAGATTGATTTGATGATGAAGAAAGAATTTAAATTATGTGTTCATTTCTCTGAAGATGAAAATTTTCCATTTATAATCCAAAAGATGGAATGGACCACACGCACTTTTATGGGTCGAGTCTTTTAACTTTCTCTTTCGTATGGCCCACTTACGCAAAATTTACCATTTCATGCGGCCCAACATTGTAAACCATATTAATCCAATGTTTTAACCTTTTTCTCTTCTCTGCCCCGTACTTTCCTTTTTAGTCAAAAAAGCCCCTTACTTTATATTCTATGTGTTAAACTCAAAATTGCAAAGCTAATTCACACTTTACAGAATGTTTGTTACGTTTTCTAGTCACTGCTGCTGATGTTAAGCTTGAAGCATAGTTTCAAGGTTTGTCGGATAACACATGTCCACGTGGCGACCGTTCCATATATTGTCGGCGAGAATGGCGTTAACGGTGTCTGTCGGATGAAACTGGTCCCACCAGAGATGACCGGTGGCGTCGGAGCAAGCCATCTCCGGGGAGATACACGGAAGCCATCCTTTGTACCTCCCTAGCCCACAACAAGCATCCGTCGTTACATTAAAACCTGACAACAACCACAACTCAAATTCAACAACACCTCTCACAGTCTCTTTCATACTTGAAGATGATTAGAAAGCACATTATCAAATCTTATGTTATAACCAATCAGTGTCTTTTATGTGAATTGAGAATTGTGAGATGGCATTGGTTCTTACCATAGAGTTGATGGTTTCTGAGGATGTCCATTGCGCTTTGGAACACGTCGCAGAAGATAACGGATGCGCCTGGAAGCTCACGGTTGAGCTGATTTACAGTGTATCTCATGACGAAGTTGGATTCCATGATCATGCTGTTCACTTCTTCTGCACATTCTCCGTTCTTGCTCCTGTATTTCCACAGGTAGTAAGGTGCACAGCCAATCGGTGGCAAACCCATCACCACCATTCTCCTCACCTTGACATTGTACAAAGTCTGAAACAAGCACAATACTTCTCTTATTGGTTACATCAATGGAAACCAATAAAAAAGGAATGTTTTTGTAACTCATTCATCTTTAGACTATCACTATAAGAGTTTTCACATACCATTCAGGGTCTACATCTCTATAACATCGAGGTTTACATAGGCGACATTTTGTGTACAAATTAGTTTAAGAGGTTTCCATTTTTTTTGGATACCTAGACAGATGCTAAAACTATAAATTGGTACCATGACTCAACAAGCACACTAGTTTTTCCATGAAGACTTTCCACCAAAAGAAGACGTATACAGTTTGACTAGAACTCTAACCTTAAGCTCCCGTCTCATATTGGTAGCCAAGAACTGATTGAAATTCCATGGAAAATAGAGATTCTGCACATTGGAGATGTTTCTGATGTAGAAATGTATGTAGTCATTCACTCCTATCGAGATGTAGAAAACAGAGTTTGAGACCAAACGTTCTGCAGCATCATCCCCAATGCTCAGTATCATCTGCTGAAATGTATCGACAAACTGCTCAACCTGCATCGCAAAAGAAACTCTCTGTCCCTGCAGCGAAAAATCCCCTCCAGTATTTAAAATCCGAAAGATGGTATTTGGAAAAGGAACTAAAAAGACTGAAATTTGAGATTTGATTATTAACCAGTTCGGATCCACTAGACAAGATGATTCCAGCACCAGCTGATGCGTAATTTACACCTTGAAACATGTCATCAACAGTCCCATTTTGTCCAAGATAGCTAGGAACGAACGGCAAGCCTAGACGATCAGCTGTTCACAAGAATTGGCGTAGACAAAAAAAACCAATGATTCAATTTCTGTCTCTTTCTTTAACAGTAAGGAAAAACGTCGACGAACATGAGAATTCCAAGAAAAAAGGCTAAAATTTTCGATTTTTCTCAGTCTTCTAGACACTATATAGAATTGAACACAAGAACTCAACATTTTAGTTTAATTTCGTTTTGTAGAACCAAATAAGAGCAGATGGTTCTTGATATTAACATGGATGAACTCGAAATCTAAATAAAAAACGCAGAAAATTGGGGAAGAATTTAACCTAGAAAATCAACTGGGATTCTTCCATTGCTAAACCTTCCGGTTGGCTGATGCGTGTCAAAATCTCTACCATACGGAAGCCGATCGGCTCTCGCCAAAGTCCCAAGAAAGTTGTTTGTTCCACAATCTACAGAGGAATCTCCGAGCACGAACAAAGCCGGTACATAAGGCAGAGACGGCTCCACCGCTGGAGATGGGGCTGTAATCGGCGAAGATGGAGGTAAAATGGGCGGATTCGAAGACGAAAAATGAGATTTCCTTGGCGATAAGTGATGATCTACGATCAATTTAGGTCTCGTGAAGATTATCAGAAGAGAGAAAACAAGAACGAGAAGCTTGATCGACATTCTCTAACGAGAGAGAGAAAACGCGGGAAAATGTGAAGAGACTTTGCGCGGTTGATAGAATCTAAGGAAGAAAAGCCAGACGCCGTCGTTTTTGAATCAGCTAATACGAGATTAAGAACGTCGCCGTATTGTACATCAAAGTTACTTTACTTTTAGGAGGCCACAACACATCGAACCGGCAAAATTACAAAATAGAAGCTAATTCCGGTATACATATACCAGTTAAGTTGATTTAATATTGTACCAATCATTTGAACTGGTAGACTTTGGTCTCAAACCTCTGATCTTCCCTCCACCATTGATGAATCCCATGAGCTTGTTTAAAGTCTCTTGATGAACTTAAGTTCACTGTTAAAACTGAAGATGGAATCAGATGTACTGGCTCTTCTGTGTTCTTTCCTCCCAACAGAATACCACCCAACGAGTGCTGCGTCGCTAACCGTTCTACAAACCCAATCCCGATTTCTTCCATCTTGTTTCGATGCTCGAAGTAACTGATAAACTCTGAGCATAAGTGGTCTCCAGGGTTGACAAATAGCCTCGGAAACCAGTTGGATAAAACTGCAAATGAGTCTGGTGGTGCGGGCAATGCACGGTGGTTTTGGCTGTATTGTTGAGTGGCTTTTTTGGCCAGAGCAAGCCCAGCTGTGATCACACTACCTGCATTTTCAGATACCATCTTTGATCAGTCCAGATTCAACATGATTAAGACAAAATGCTACACTCTTGAACACATTTCAGTTTGGTTATTGTCTCCTCCTATGTGTCTGGTTGTGTCAACTCTGATCAGCATCTTTAAAGTATGATAGTGAAAGGGTTGGTTTAGAAGATTTAAGCTTCTTTACCTGCGATGCGTATCCCATGTTTGACCCTCTTATCCTTGATTCTTTCAATAGGAGGAGACAAAAACGGTGCATTGAAGGCGAAACACTCAGGAAAAGCTCCAGTTCTAGCCATTGTTTTACCGGTAAGCAATGCCATGGATGCACCAAGAGAGTGACCAGCAAGCCACACATTAGAAGCACCAACTGAAGCAACCATGGCTCTCACAGCTTGGATAGCTATCTCAAATCGTGTTGTCGTGTGAAGTCCGTTTCTGATAACCTGGATATCTAACTCAATGTCACGGGAAATAGAGTCCGCTTTGTTAACCGTTCCTCTGAATGCAATCACAAAACGCGGACTCAGTTCCCCAGATATGACAGTTTGAGATGGTGCTTGTGGCGGTTTGTACTCGTAGATTCCTCCAAATATGGAGTAATCAGCATCATCCACAAGCTTACGAATGAGCCTAAAATTGAAAAGCTTAGACCATATTGGAGACAGAGCTAATTCAGGATCTTCCCTTTGTGACTGACGGTCACGTTCAGCTGCATAGATTCCTTGGACCAAAGAAGCAGCTACGGATCGTCGATGATGTTCATTAGCCCTGCAATTTAACATCATATATAATCCAATGAAGCAGATTTAGCATAAAGGAAAATATTTTTTCCGGTTTCAACCAAGCTAAGCTTAGCACTAAACCAATTGTGCATAAAACATTAGCTAACTTTCAGAACAATAGTTCAAGACCATAAAGATAAGAGAGACTGAGAGAAGATGCAAACCAATCTATAGCTGTTAAATGTAATGGCCCAGTGAGGCTGAAATCATCTCTTTCACAAATCATTACTCCTTCTTCTTCCTTTGTAACTGTAAAACATTTAAAATATGTTAATCAGATGTCTAAAAAGTCTTAGCCATTCTTAATTCAAAATTACAGATAAGAAATCAACTGTAAAATCTCAGTCTAAATTCCCAGAAGCTTGAACCCTAACCGTAGAAATCAATGGAATTTACTTTACAGAAATTGCTAAACACTATTGAGTATTAAAATTTGAATAATCTACTTTTAAAATGATAAATTCTGTAAACACAAGCTCGATCTAAAGAAATGATATTGTCGTAATGATAATCTAATCAATCATATGAACGAAAGATACAAACTTTCAAGGAAAAATAAAACAGAATGAAGCTTGACGAACCTTATGAGTTTGATTCAGATCTGAAGTTTAGTTACTGTCAGTGATATGTTGTTTTGTAAAATGGAGGAAGGAAGAGAATGTGGCTCATTCATATGCACTTAAAAGCTTCGGAAAGAAACATTTCAACTGTACATATCATCGAGCTGAAAGCGACATCGTATCGGCCTCACAAGTTTTTCTTCTCTTTGCCTGGTATAAATTTGGGTTCAGTAACAAACTTTATCTTCTCTCCTTATACTATACTGTATTTTCCTCTTTTCTAGATAAGTACACAATCATTGATTGTATGTAATTTTCTTGGGATCATTTTTTATTAATATAATATTTACCGTTGACAAAACAAAAATAAGTACAAAACATATTTTATTTTTTTCTCATCTCACAATAAAATTAGTACAATCGAGTTCGAATACTATATAACATATCCAATGCCACATAAAAACTAAAATATTCCCAAAAATATTATCCAAAAAGTTTTAAACAGATTAGAACTAAGTTAATACTTAATATTATCTTGGAAGAATTAAACATTTACACTATAGAACTAAGCAAAAATAGACAAAAAAGAACCTCCTATAATAAATAAGAACACTTTATAGATAATGGACTAAGCTTTTATACTGGATAAAATAAAATCTCACATATCCTCCGAATATGGAAGAGTTGAGAAACAAATACTTACAGAAATATCTCATAAGTAAATAAAAGTGAAAATTCATGAAAACTTCTTTTCTCTTTATTATTTCTCTCTATATATAAATTGCTTTTTTGTTAACACCGACGGAATATTGATAATACTAATAATACACACAACATCACTGTGTTTCCCTAAAATCTGACTATTTATTGTTTTGTTTTTCCCTGTGAATATTATATTAATTTACTGTGGACAAATATGTTTTGACAAAAGAAGAAAAACACAGTTAATGAGAGGAGTTTTCAGAAGAGGAATCATATCCATAAGGATTATTACTGGTCCAGTTCCACGAATCTCTACACATCTCTTCGATTCCATATTTAGCCCTGCATTGTTCACAAACCCCAAATTACAACTAGTTCTTATTCATTTTCTGCAAGTAATCTTCTTTTTTAATGAGAGAACTTACTTCCAATTCAGTTCTCTCTCTGCTCTTTTCGTTGAAGCGTAAACAACTTCAGCATCTCCTGCACGACGTCCAGCAATCACCAAAGGGATTTTCTGATTCAGAAAAGCGTTCAAAAGTCTTTTAGCAAAACATCAACCAATTATCTAAGAACATAAAGAAGCTTTTCAGATTTGAAAGAAAGTTTCATGTTTTATTAACCTTCCCAGACACTTTCTCAAAAGCATCAACCATTTCAAGAACAGATGTTCCATTTCCTGTTCCTAGATTGTACACTTCACATCCTGAATATAACAACAACACACAGACAAAAGCTTAAGAGATTCAAGGATTGATTAGAGAAAAGAAACAGAAGAGTATATAGTATACTGGAATTCTATATGTACCGATCTTGCTGTCTTCTAGTTTACGCAGAGCTGCTATGTGTCCATCAGCTAAATCAATCACATGAATATAATCTCGAACCTGAAAGAAACAAACAAACATTGAGTTCAAGTGTAGAAAAAACTCTTTTTTATAGAAAATACATTCATACAGACATACCCCTGTTCCATCTTTAGTATTGTAATCATTTCCAAAGACAGTAAGATGAGATCTCCTGCCTACAGCGACTTGTTGGACAAAAGGCATAAGATTGTTGGGAATACCGCGAGGATCTTCACCAATTTCACCACTAGAATGTGCACCAACAGGATTGAAATACCGAAGCAATATGATCTTCCATTCCGGGTCTGAACCGTATACATCACGGCAGATTTCCTCTATGAACAGCTACAATGGATAGATCCACAAATCAGACTCCACAAACATATGTTCACTTCATTAAACCAGAAAATTCAAGTGAGTTTTGGTTAAAAAAAACCACCTTAGTTCGTCCATATGGGTTCAATGCAGAAATTGGAGACTCCTCAGTGCAAGGAACCTCCTTTGGAGAGCCATACACAGTGGCTGATGATGAAAACACAAGCTGGAAACAGAGTAGTCAAAAGTGACTCATCATGAGTAATCAAACAGAGAATCGAATAATGAATTCAAAAAAGACAATCAATGTGGTGGAAAATTTGTAAGAAATATAAAGAATACATTTTTACAGCCGTGTTGAGCCATGACTTCCAAAAGTGTAATAGTCCCAACAAGATTATTATTATAATACAACAAAGGCTTCTCTACACTCTCACCAACTGCTTTAAGTCCAGCAAAGTGTATCACTGCATCAAACCTGCAAAATTAATAATTCCACGTTCATCAATAAACTTAAACCCCAATCATATGATTCTCAAATCATTGTTGATGACAGATAAAAAGATCAAAAAGGCTTTTTTTAACTTTCTTATCATACTTTCTTTCTGAAAAAATCTTCTCAAGAGCAGGCTTGTCTCGAAGATCCACCTGCAATTAACAGAGAACAATCAAGTTTAACTAAACTTCTCATAGATTCTTTTCATAGTAACTAAACTATAAACAAGATGAAAATTTCCTAAGTTCAGACAGATTTTTTCCTAATATCATATTCTTTCACATGGTACCAATTGGGAAGTTATTATTTTTGGAATACAATAATAATTACTAACATTTAATATAATAAAAAAAAATCAGAACTTTGAACTCAAATCAATCTTTCGAAAATTGGTATTTTATTCCGAGAATTTAGGCCCCCAAAAGAAACTAGAAATCACAAAAAAGCCCTCGCAGTAAAATTCGACGAATAACAAGTCAAATCCATAATCCCAATTTCGTTGAAATCATGAATCATTCAAACTCGACGATTCGAAATTCGAAACGCAAATTCTTCGGGCACACGTTTCGTAGACCTAGAAAGCAAAATTCACCGAGAAATAAGAGAGAACATAAGAAGCAAACCTGGTGAAAGGAGAGACGTTGGCCGTGTTCAGCGGCGAGTTTCTTCACGCGGTGAAGTGAAACGGAGGAGGAATTGTCGAGATTATCAACAACTACGACGGAGTAACCGCCGGTAAGTAGTTGAAGCACCGTGTGACTGCCGATATATCCTGCACCGCCTGTTACTAGAACGTTCTTAGCCATCATAGTCTTACAAAGAGATCAAAAGAAACAAAAAAATAAACTTTTTTTTGTTTGTGAAGGTTGAAGAGAAATGAAAGATTGTTTGTTTTGTGATCTAGCGAGAAAGTGTTTGTGGGGAAAATTTAATTTATAGAAGAAATTATAAAGTGTGATGGTTACGTGATTTTCATTAAACATGAAACATTTACTTAATCCTTGTTTTATTATATTAAAAATATTATAAAACGCAAATAATACGTTTCTAATTGATGGAAAGAAATAAGAAAATGCCACGTGGCGGAATATTAATCGAACTGAGTTTCAGTTATCGGAAACTACTTTTTGCAAAACGTATTTCTTGTTGTAGCCTAAGCAAATGAGTTTCAGTTATCCTTTCATTATTATTTTCCAAACATATTATTTATCATAGTAATCAAATTTTTATATTTTTCATATTTTTAAAATTATTTGTAAACAACGATGGAGTATTTTGGTTGATAATCCAAGATGATAATTTGATTGGAAATATATCCTGAAATAATTTAAGATGTCACATGATCAAGTTGCAGCAAAAAAAAAATTTAAATAGTTTGGATTCCATTATAAGGAAATTAAAAGTCTATGGACTCTAAATTTCCTAGTTTAAAAAAAAAAAATTGAATGATAAATTTACTGATCAGTATAGTAATTAACATGACAGGTGTGTCAAATTTGTTTGATGTTGAGGAACGTCGGTTGTTTTGGTTTACTTTGACTATTTACAAATTTAGGCTTGAAAACCATTAAATATTTATTTGGTATTTTTATATAAAAAATACTTATATATTTATTAAGTGTTTTTCTTGCCAACATATTTTTGATTTTGTTCCATAAAAAGGCAAAGTTATTTTTTTGAGTTTTGTTCCATAAAAAAAGATATATTTATAATACATATATACTCATAATCGGAGAGATGTAAATCCGTTAATTTTAGTAAAACTTTGCTAAAAAAATCACTTGAACTTAACCATTAAATCAACTCATGGTTATAAATTACTATTCTAAATTTTGTTTAGAATATGTTTTATATAGCGAAAAATATATGAAAAATATATGGTTTTGGAATTAGTTAGGGGATTGATCTAGATTATACTATGGTTATAAAAATATGAGAAGAAAAAGGATTTGTAATGGTTGATTGAAGAAGAATTGTATAGAAACAAAAATAAAGAAGTATCTAGACAAGACCAAGACTCCAAAGTGTGCGGGTCACTTTCCACTTGTCAAATCAAATTAACATATTAAACTTTATTATTATATTAAAATAATGAATAAAGAAATAAATAATTGCAAATGGCTATGCAGCCAGCGATAAATCCATTTAAGACAGCTCATTTGTACAATCAGGGAGATACTTCTACTTCCATTATGTAAGAATTTGGCTACTGAACCGGTCAGTCGTGCCTTAATATAATCTACCGCTGGAAAAAAAATCAATGCGGACCATGAGAATGAAAATAACTAGGCTGAAGTTTATTCTTTCTTACATATAAACAGTGTTAAAAAAATCGGCCTAGGCACTATTATGATTACAGTAAAATTTGATAAATTTGGCGGTCACAATAATTTGACAATTTTAATCGTAATTAGGCGCTTTATGCGCTAAATCTAGATACATTATGATATGAAATCAATTAATTATGGGTTGAAAAAGAAAGAAAAGTGTCTCAATACCTTACGCCTCAATGAATTGAAAAGAGCCTACGAGTATATATTACAAAGAAAGAGACCAACTCTTCACTCAAAGAAACCTAAAACTATAATAAACAATAAAATCACAAGTTGCTCTTCCTTTTGATACATTGACGTTATAATCTAAAGTCAATTCGTTTTTTATTTATTTCCTCCTATTTTAATGAGAGATTCACTAATGAATGTTCTTCACTTAAAATAGAATCCAAACCTAAAAATGCAATAGCAGCATTCATATATTCAGAGTTGCTCTATGGATCACAATAATCAGTTAGGGAATCTTGTGGTTCTTCTTGTATAAGGGAACATTGAACGCTCTTGTTGCTGATACAATCCAACTCCATTATAGCCTACATTGCTTCTATTATCTGCAAACTTTCTCATTCTCATTCTCTCTTCCTTCATGTTAGCAAATCGAGAGTCTAACGTCTGAGGCCATTGTTTCTGTCCTCCTCCATTTGCTTGAGTCTGCTCTACCATCTCCCTTTGTTGTATCTGCTGCTTCTGCAGCATTGAATTTTCCAGATTAAGATCGATTCACATTCTCCAGCAATCCATCACTTTCATAATCTCTTGTGGAATATGCCAACAACTTACAAAGGTTCTCATCAAATTGTTCATATAAATACATCATACATGCATATCAGGTCAGTTATCAAGCACCATTGGGTCTATTGATTACTTAATGATGAGCCTTGAACTAATTATAGATCAAATGAAAAATTTGCTATGCACTAAAACACCAGCAAATTGGGAACATATTCAAACAAATATGTATGCACTAAAACAAATGGCATTACTATAAAACAAATGAGTCATTTCTATAAACAAATCTGTCACCATAGCCAAATATTACTAAAAATTAAGCTCCAATAAATATACTTGAAACAACTGGCTTCTGAATGATTTAGGTTGTTTCTACACTTCACCATCAATAACCATATTCATTATCTTTTACATCTACATTTTTTTTCTTGTACAATCCTATTTCTCCACATATACTTTCCATTTTTCCTCTTTTGGCCTCCTAAGTTCACTCTATCCCAAGCAGCAAAAATTAAGCATGATATCTCAAATCAAGAAGTCTAACTTTGGATCCTTATTTTAATCATTATCACTCTACTTAAGGTACAAAATCACTCAATTTGTTCTGTATTACTGCAAATTTGTTAACTATATTAGTTATTCATACCCTAGATGGAAAATAAAGATTTAAATCTACACAACTTGACCATAGATATACATGCCAAAGCAGTTTACGGATGAATCAAAAAACAGCAGAAATTTGTTTTGTAATGGCTTTGGGTCACCAAACCATATGATGAACATGAAGGTCTAAGAAGCTGATTTAAAGTAACATAATGACTTACCTTTGCGACAAACCCTCTGTGTACAAATTTATTCTGAACTGGTGGAGTAATAAACCTGCACAGGAGAAAGGGGTTGGATGACTAAAAGTGTTTGCAGGGACAAGTCACCAACAAAAAATATCAGAATTCTAGAGTAAATCAGCTGAGAATCTGCACGAATAGATTAGCATTACAAGGTTTAGACCTTGATTGATTCGTATTAGTCATTCTTCGAGCAATATAAAGTCTACCACGGAGAGGAGTACCAGAAGCGGCTTTATGAGCAATGGTTGTTGTTACAGGAAACTGGTTTCCTTGGAAATTAGACCTTCTTTTAGCGAAAGCACCCTGAAATTATGATATAAGTCACAACAACAACAGAAAAGAAAAATATCTAAAATGATAGGACAAAGAAGCTAATACACAGAAAAAAGGGAGCACAGAACAACACAAATCCTGTCTAACATCAGACCGTGAGCCCATATAACGCTGTGTTTTCACCGCACTATTTTTCGCAGGATCATTAAAATTCTCCTTTTTGTTCTGCGCAAAGACAATAATCACATGCCAAAAGTTCAATAAGAATCAAAGAGACAATCAAATTCTTTTACAAAGACCGTAAAACATGTACGCTTCAAGACAGAAAGTCACTGACCGATGCCCTCTGGTTCTTGCCCTTATTCAAATTGGTATCACACTTTGATATACTGATAATTTCATCTATGCCAACAAAAAAATATGATCAATCATGAGCAATAAATAAACAAGGATGCATCTTTGATTGATTAAACAAGAAAACAACATAAACTCACCTAAAGACATGCCCATTTTCTTCTCGGTGAGGGCAACAGTCTCCATAGTAATAGGTTTTTCACTCGCCATTCCTGCACAATAAGATCTCAAATTAAACCAAACCCCAAGTCTAAAAATCACACCTTGCATATGGAAAAGACAAGAAACCAAACAAAATGCTATAATGAAACAGATTTACATAACCAAATTGAACTCTACTACATAAGCCCTAGTATACTCTCCCAAATGAAGTAACTTTAAGTGATTACAACACCAAAAATCTAGGTTAAACAACATTTACTTTACTCAACTTGTGAGAAAGAAGGAGATGAAAAAGAGATAAGCAAACCCCAGTTTTAAATCAAATTGACTCATTTACGAATCAATCAAACAAAAACCTAATCTAAATTTGAGCAGTGTAATGAACAAAAAAAAAAAAAATTGAGCAGTGAAAAAAGGAAGAGAAGCTAAAAGAGATGAACTTGCTTACCAATTCAGGAAGCCTACTGTCACAGAGAGAGCAAAAGGAAAGACTTTTGAATACGAGAAGAGAAGCTAAAATAGTCGTTGTTTATAAACTATTTTTAAAATGGACAATTCAGGTTAACATGATAATTTGATATTGAAAAACAAGAAATTATTTGTAACAGTGCCATACTTAAAACTTAAAAGTTTAACTTATGTACTCTCTGTAAAAATTTAAAAATATTAAATTATATAAAAACCGACTACTGGATAACGTTTACCCAACCTTATAGTTCTTTGTGTTTCAAACAAATCTAAAGACTGTAATTATTTTTACACATTTAACATCAAGTTTGAACGTTTACCTACATATACCTTAGAACAAGGAACTATCGATTTTTCTTTCATTTTTTTTATGCTCTCCTTTTGCTCGCTTCTCTTTCAAGTACTTATGTCATTTCCGTAAGCTTTAAAAACTACTTTTTACATAATCATACAAATTACTATGAGATTTATAATTTATTTAACCGGCGCAAACCGCGCAAGCAGCATTCTAGTTTTCATTAAAATGGAAATCTCCTTTTTAAAACACCTTCTATTTGTAAAATATTAACAAAAACTCTATTTATTATTTCTTTTGTTAAAAAAACCAATAACATGAATTATCTCACATATAAACGTAATCGCGATTGGTATTTAACTTTTCCTTCATATATTTTTCTTTTTTATTAAAATTGTTACATATTTATTAAAAGAAAAACCATAAAATGAAAAAAATAGCCATGACTGCATGATCCAAACATGATCCCACTTCAATCTCTTTTACATAACTTCCATTTCGTTATCTTCTCCACCTATATCATCAACATATCTTTCGTTCTTTCAATTTTACAACTTCCATTTCTTTGTCTTCATTACCTGTATATTGAGTTCAACAAAAATTTATCACATGTTTCCTCTGAAAAAGAGAGTAAATTATCTGAAACCAAAACTTTACTTTTGGCTCTAACATCTGATTTCATTATGCTCAAATACATGAAACTCCTTCGAAACAAGTTGGACAATCAGAATCAAAATTCTTCAGTTATGGAAACAAAACTCGCCAACGACCGGTGATTTAGTATAGATGATTCTAAGATGAATCTGTAAGTGAAGGAACAATAATATTAGTTCTATATTAAGCTTAAATCTATTACCATTTGTTCTATTCTCTTTAAACCAACTCTACTAAAACTTTTTGGTAGGGATCCAAAAAAATTTCATGAACAAAGATTAGAATCAACCCAAACCGTCAAATCTTCTATAGAAGATAGGTTTCATGTACATGACGAACGAAAAATCATTCACTTACGAGATTTTATGTTGATTTTGCTGGTGAACATAAAACCAAAGTGTTAGTCGGTAAGTTATGTTTCATACTAAGATATTGTTTTAAAGGTACGGCAAAACATTAAATTTTGAGTAACTAAATGATTATATTGCAAATATTTTAGGGCAAGTGATTCATATTGGAGAGATGCAAATTCTAGATGTTTACGGGATGGAAACCAAGAAGATTGAAGAACTTATATGATATAACAAACTTAAAGTCTTTATTTATGTCCTACTGCTTTGAAAAGTGTATCTGAAAAGTGTTTGACAATTAATCAAGGTTGTCAGATTTTACCTTATTTTTGCAAGCTGATACATCTTCCAATAATACAACCTTTTAGGCTTAAGGTCTAACTCTGTAAACTGCTTCCAAGAACAAATACTAGGGTCATGAATCATTTCATTTTTTTCTTAATGATATTATTCTCTTATTATGTTTATGACATAATCTTCCTAATTATCATCGCCAATTTACCTTTTTGTTAAGATATAGAATGTCAATCTAATCTGATAAAGTGATGACCATTGAGCAAAAAAATATATAGATGAATGATACGTTAGATTAAGAAGAACAATGTTTTTTTATCAGAAAAACATGAGAAATGAAAGAATTGTTTACGTTTAAATTTCAGAGATCAGCTACAATCTAAATCTAACAGTAATTTCCTTTCACAAGAATTTTTTTTGCTAACACAATAACTTATATACTATGCAAGGAAATATGAATTTGAAGTACAAGATGAAATATTTAAAAGCTTTGAGAGTTATTTATCTGTATTTACATTCTTTGTTTGGTACTCTATCTCGCAATACAAAACAAACTTTTAGCTTTTCTTCTGGCGCTAGAAACAAACTATGTTTTTGATTACACAAAAATTATGTTTCTGCATTCAAATAATCTAACCTACTTTCTGAAACCAATCTGTAATAGAAGCACTTTAATGTTGATAATCTGACGTAACATCTACTCTCCACAATAAAGTCATAACTTAAACAGACTTTGATTATCCACAAATTCTGAGAAGCCTCAAAAGTCTGCTTTTATTAGTATGAAAAAATGACTACAATACTCCACAATTTACAACACAAAAACTCTTCAAAAAGTTCAAAAAAGTAGGAAATACTTTTTAAAAATGGAGTCTATTATATTACAAAATTGCCATAAAAAAAACTTTTTCTTTTCCCTCTTTTCTTTTTTGATGACGGTTCCTTCACCATATTTTTCATTTTTTTTTCGAATTTCTCCACTATTTTCTACGTTTCTCTTTCAAATTGAAGGTATTGTAGTGTGGTATATGTTATGCGATTTCAAAACTCTAAATGGTAGGGTTTCTAACATATTGATTTTGATTTTGTTTTTCAAAGGGTTTTAGAGAGTTCGAACTCTAAACTTACATATTTAAATATTCAAAACATTACTTGGTCAAGGTAAATGTTGTATTAGAAGTTTTGGTTTTTAGATCTTCTGGGTTTTTTCTCGATTGTTAGTTTGTAACGTCGTAGATTTTGGTTGATTCTTTGGTTTTTGACTCAATTCTTAGTTGCTAGTGTGGTATAGTTTGGTAGATTTCCTGGGTTTGTTTTCTTCTTTTTCTTTGTCTTTTAGGATGATGTGATGGTTGTTTGGTAGATTTAGGTGTAACTTAAAAGATTTAAGGAGTTTGGACGAGTAAAAATTTAGCTTAAAAGAGCTTGGTGGAGTTTGTTTACACTTTGGTAAAGCTTGACCGAGTTAGTTTATAACTTGGCAGAGTTTAGTGTTGTTAATTACATTAAGTAGAGTTTGGTGAACGTAGTTTATAGTTTAATGGAGTTTGGTCAAGTTAGTATATAGAGAGGTAAATTTTGGTAGAGTTACTTTGTAGAGTGGTATAGTTTGGTGTAGTTAATTTATATTGTAGTAGAGTTTTGGCAATTTAGTTTTAACTATTTAATTGTTTCTTTTTCATAGCTATGGAGAAGGCGCATAAGTACCCTTAGAGGTTGGTTTCAACGGGAAGGCTTCCGATGATAAACAAAAGAATTAACCACTATTGTACATTGAAGAGAATTATAACGATGAAGATTCTTATTGGCGATGACGCATACAATGACATTGAGATGAATTCTCAACTTGGTATCGTATTGAAGTTTGTCGTCGCAGGGTTCACATGGGCAAGCAAAAATGTGCAACAACTGTTAAGGAATAGGCTTCACACACTAAGATGCATGAATTGTGGGTGTTGGCTGATGGTTGGCCAATTAGATTTTTGCTGAATAAGTTTCAACATATCACACAACTCTATTGTGGATTTCCTGATCCTAATGATGCAAACTTAGCTGCATGAGATTTATGGGTTGATATGGGTTTAGTCCACGGTGAGGGTCCGAATTAGGCTGAGCTTGACAAAATATTAAAGGGATACAAGGATTGGTCCCTCGCGAAGAGGAAGATGGTCGGTTGCTGGGTGTGCTATATGTAATTATTTTTGGTTTGCACATCAATAATAGATTCCTAGTCTACTATACCAAATTGGTCATAAATTCAGAAATATTTGAGAAGCATCCTTGGGGCAGAGTAGCATTTAATCCTCTACTCGACTTGCTCCCTCCATCATCACTGCAAGCCTCAACGTACAATATACACAACTTTGTGCATGTCCTTCTAATATGGGCATTCGAGTATATCCTACATCTTGGAGTAATATGTGGAGAAAGAAAAGACAGTCATATTCTTCTTATGTGATGGGCGTCGCGCACCACCCGTGGTGTAGATATTGAGGATGTATTCAAAGCTGATAAGAAGACATCCGTTGACAATAAGGTATGAAGTAGCTTAGGAGATTTTGGTTGAGTTTGGTATTTTGATTGGTAGAGCTAGGATATAACATAGTAAAGTTTGGTTGATTTTGGTATTTTGGTTGGCACAACTATGATGTATATTAGTATATTTTGGTTAAATTTGCTATTTAGGTTGGCAGAGCTAGGATATAACATAGTAAAATTTGGTAGATTTTGTGGACATGTTACTTAGTGTGGCAGAGTTTGAATACATTGGCAGAGCTAGGATGTAGCTTAGAAGAATTTAGTAGATTTTGGAAGAAAAAGCTCATGATAGTCCAAAGGCAAAGGAGAAAGACACTCTGGAGTTGGAACCCGATATGACTTTGTGCGACTTCAAGAATGTGGCCAAAGAAAAGAAGCAGGGAAGGTGGGAGAAGAAATGGAGAAAGGAGTATAAGGAAAAAACTAGCGGAGGAGAAGAATATGATGTTTGAAATGTTGCAGTCCATGAAGAAGGCATTTGATATGTTAAGATTAGATCAACTAAAAAAGTTTGAACGACTTGCAAGAATGAAGGAAAAAGAGTAGATGATGCATTGAAGAATGAGTGGTTGCGAAGGATTAAGGAAGCCATGACACAACAAAACAAGATCAATCAACGCCTTCTTTAGGTGTTGGATACAAAACCACATGCGGTGGTGCTTTCCTTAGAAGAGACTAAGAAGTCTGCTGGGGATCAGAGTGAGTCTCATGGAAGTGAAACTCGAGAAGGTTATGTTTCCCATCTAGGTGATGGCAAGGATGGAGGATGAGATGGTGTTGATGCCTCGCCTGGGGAAAAATTGGTACGTAAGAGTTTTCTTGATGATGACTTAGCAATTTTGAAGACCTAATGTTGTCTTCAGTTGGATTTGTGTGGTGGGCATTGTAAACTCTGTTGTTTGACGTGCACGAGATGACCTCTCTATTATGGAACATGTGTGTTCTCTGCAATAAATTTGGATACAGAAACGCGGATTCTCATCATGACATGTAGCACGGACTCTCCAAGCATGGTTTGGAACCCAACATCTCACCACCAATAACATATTTGATGAAGCGACGACATCAAAATCAAACCTATGTAAAATAGAATATGTCTTCAACGTTGTCTCAAGATGGTTTTTTATGGGATATATTTTCCCAACAAATAATTCAAGATACCTTATTTCGATGTCTAAATATTCAACATCGAGTTTTGAATCTCTCTTCTTAGGAGGTAAATTTCTATCTTCTTCTTTACATTTTCTACGAACACTCAAGAAGTCTTCATCACCAAAGCTTGCACCATCTATATCCTCGCAGTAGTCGAATCTCATTTTTGCTTCCACATCTTCTTCACCGTAGTCAACATGTTCTTTTTCTTGTTTGAGAGTCGGCCAAACTCTACCACGCTTTGAAGATAGTCTACCAAATGTAGACTTAACTTTATCAAAAGAAAGCTCGCATTTAGGTTCAAATCTTCTACCTTTTTCCACAGATACATTTGAGATGTAGCTAAGTTTCACCTTCACCATCTTCACAAACTCATCATAGTGTACTTTTTCACTCACTTGTAGAATTTTACAACCAAGAGAAGTATCCAGTAAAAGAACCATTGATTTTGGTCGGATATCCAATTTCCACAAAGTAAGATGATTTGATCGATAAATCTAGTAACAAAAAAAACAAGCTCAAAAGATAAGGTAATGAGGTCGCTCAAGCAATTGAGTGGTAAACTCGCCATTTTACAATCTAGGTTAAATGAAATAACTCTACCTAACTCTACCAAACTATCAAATTTAACTCTTCTAAACTCTATTAGATAATGTAGAAAATCTACCGGACTTTACTACCTAACTCTACCAAAATCTACCACACAAGGTCCAACCTCTGCCTAAATCAACCACACAGTCGTTACTAACTCTGCTACACTATGAAAATAAACTCCGTCTAAATCTACCACAGAAGGTCCAAAGTCTCACTGCAAATTTTTTAGTATAGTAGAATTAGTTGCATAGCGCGCGCTGACATGACACAATTTATTAATGATATTTTTGTTATTACGTTTTTGTTCACATTTTAAAAAGACAATTGCAAGAATATTTGAATAATTATATATTAGTATGCAACATTCTAGTAGCAAATCACCCTATTAGGGTAGATAGATAATTCATAATTATCAGTTTCTGACCTTCATCTCGCTCTTTGAATTCAGTCTCAGGTGCAACAAAAGCGAACCATATAAAGACTAATCACAATCTAAATGATCCCATACTTATTGATTCTGCTCTGATTACTGAGTTTTCCGGGAAAATCGAAACCCGGAATGTGTTCGTATCCGTAACAATTGCTACATGTTTTTATTGTATGGGTAAGAAAAGAAAACAATGTTCTTTGATTTCAAAGACAAGAGAAGGTTTTAGTTTAGTTCTCGCCATAGAGCCACTTCTCAGAGTTACTCGTGTAAGCAACAAGTTCTTGAGGCTTAAACCACAGACTGATCTCATCCTTTGCTGTCTCTGGTCCATCACTTCCATGGATTATGTTCCTGCAATTTTCACATTTCAATTACTATATCTTTTAAACTGTCTTTATCTGAAGCTAAACAAAATCGATGCAGAACATACCTGCCAACAGTAACTGCAAGATCTCCACGGATAGTTCCAGGCTCCGATTTCTGAGGATCGGTGGCTCCAATCAGTTTACGTCCGTATCTGATCACACCTTCTCCTTCCCAGACCTAAAAAAATGAGTCAAGTTAGTTGTTTTCTTTCGAGATTAGAGTTTGTTGTCAAATTCCCAGAGAGTTGAATGATTACTTACCATGGCAATCACAGGACCAGAGCTAAGGAAGTCGCATAAGCCATTGAAGAAAGGTCTTTCCTTAAGATCATGGTAATGCTTTTGTGCAAAATCTTTAGAAGGAACAACGACCTTGATACCAACAAGCTTAAACCCCTTGCGTTCAAATCGAGAAATGATTTCTGATATCTGGTGATTCATAAGATAAACACGTGGACATATGAGTATTGATAAACTAAAACAACTGAGACCAATTAAGACAAATCAAAAACCAAGCTTTTTTATACCAGTCCTCGCTGCACTCCATCAGGCTTGATAGCAATGAAGGTACGTTCCATCTGATTTAAACAGAAACGTTCAGCAATGAATTGCACAAAGTAGACGACGAAATAAAAAAGAATAATTGCCATTACCTCAGCAGCAAGAACCTCTTGATCTTGAATCATAAAGGCTATACATACAAACAATAAAAGAAAGCATAAGTCAATACAAAGTCTCCAAATTTATCATATTCTACAGTAAACATGTTGAATATATCAAAAGATTTGGATGCATTATTGGTTATAATTCGAATAATGTGGCAGAACCTGCAGCAGGAAGAGCTAAGAGTCCAGTGATCCAACTCTTTGAAGCAGCACCAGAACCTGATGCTCTTAAAAAGTTAGATGCATAAAGAGGAATCTTTCCAGATGCCGAAACAGCAGCTGCTGCACCAATGGCTCGTCCTTCTGAAAAAATGAAATTCAAAGGTAATTTGATTAGCAATTTAGGTATTGCATTCTCAAATTCAGATAGATATTGACAATAGCACCTAAGGAAACCAATCCATCAGATCAAATATTCAATCTGAGTATAGTAACATCGCATCTCAAATCAATCTAAAGTTTCCGTATTCATAGCAAATCCATAAATAAACGAATCGAGAATCAAATAAATAGTTTCTGATTTGGGAACAGGTGAATTTGATTACTAACACATGATTAACGAATTAGCTACCTGAAAAATTCTGAAAAGAGAATCAAACAGAGCGAAGAACAGTAACGAACCAGAGAAGTTACGAGCATTCTTAGCTGAGGAAAGAAGAGATCTCGCAGCTCTGGAAGCAGATCTGTAGATTTGGGAGCTCATATTCGCAAAGAGAAGGTGAAGAAAGGAGTGAGAGTGATGAAGTGAAACTGAGACCTCGGAAAATGTAGAATGATGAGGTTATAGCCACGTGGTTCGGGTCGGGTTATATCCAGTCGGGTCAAAAATCCTACCCAAGTTAGTCGGCAGGCACGTGAATTCATTTATCACGTGTTCGGTTTACATAGCGAAAATGGTTTGATCATATATTGTTGGATTACGAGTTGGACCCATAATACGTTTTGGACCTTAACTTGAATGGGCTTTATTGAGGTGAGAATTCTTTTGATGCAAAAAATAAAACAAAGTTATAAAATAAAAATTTACAAACCAATATATTTCAGAATAAGTTTTAATAGAATCATACGGTGATCGGATAACTTTTGCTAAATGACAGAATATAATTTAATATTACAAATATTCAACTATCAATTTTTCTAATAAGTGTTTTAGGATATTATAAATATCTATTATATTCAAAAACTAATAATTTATAGAATTAAATTTTATATTTGATACTTGAAAATGTAATTTATAAAAGATAATAATACATTTATTTTATTATTAATTTTAATACATTCATAATACATAAAATATCCAATAATTTTGTGACATCCAAATCATATATGCAATTTTATTTCTTACAATTTTCATATACTAACCTGTATTTCCTTCTCCAACTTGTATTGTATATATATTTTGACTTGCAGTATAGTTATTTTTTTTATCTATCTATATATTATCTTGGTCAAAATTCTCAAATTTTATTTGTGGTCGAAATTATTAATTTCATTTTTGTATAAAATACTTTTAAAATCATAATACTTTCAAGGGGTTTAAAAAAATCTTAAAAAATGTTCTTCTAAAATCTACACCTATTAAAGACCCTATTAACATGCATATCAATAGATGGGAGATTAAGAGCAAATCACATAACTTTTATAAAATATTGTTCAGAATCATCATTCTTATGCCATTGTACATTTGGTAAAACCACATTAATACATATAAAGCAAATTTTGAAAGAGACAAATCAGCTTTTTTATTTGACCACAGAAAATAAAAGAAAGATGATAAATCAGCTTTGGAACTCGAGACTAAGCCTGAGCTGCATTAAATAAGCTTAAATCATTACTATAAAATCTATCAATAATCGGTGAGCTCGACATGTAACATTAAGATTCTTCCCATGAATTTTGTATCTGTGTATATAAAATTGTTTTCTTTTTTCTCATAAAATGGTAGAAAATAAGTTTCAAATGAACTTTTTATCAACCATTTCAGCTATAATTAATATGCCAAAAACATACTCCAAACAGATTTTGATATATTGATAGACATTTATATCTTCGATAAATTAACTTTACTATATGAAAACCATAAAAGAATATAGTCAAATATGTATTTAATCTATGAATAAGATGATATCGATAACATCGGAAATTTACCAAAAAAATAAAAATTTAGATGTTTTCGGTCTAACTAATAACAAAAAAATATATATGTACACATAATAATTACAATTGAAGTTGAAGATTGGTAGAGAGAATTGTATGAAACTTCTTGAGTCAGATTACTTAGTTCTCCAATTTCAATTGCCATTTTATGCATTTTCTCTTCTTGTCTATTCAATATTATAAAAAGTAAGATATAACTTTTTAAAACCAAAATAAACCATTATTATACAAATATTTGTTGAGTTTGTCGAGCTCTCAAATAGGCTTGCCTCTTTTCTGCTACTAATGAATATGTTTATGTATATTTTGATGTATACATAAACATTTTATAACAACTAATGAATATAAAATGATGATTTAATCATTTATATTTTACCTTAGTTTTTTCTCTTTCTACTTGATGGTTCGATATATCTTATACGAAGGAGTAGTCGAATATGACAATGGATTTATGCATATAAAGTGATATAGATATGTTATTTATATGTATATATAGTATATATATTAACCTGCAGATGACTCTTCACATTTGATATTGTTACTTCTGGTCTATTCATTGTTGCATCTGCAATTTTACTATTATTAAAGCTTTTGTTCGTTTATTGGTCGCTGGCGACCGCGACCGTGACCATGATAGCTGATTCAATGATCAGTCGCCATCGACCATCGATTACAATTTTTGATCGCTGTTTTATTTAGCGATATGCGGTGACTAGAATTTAAAATTACTAATTTACCCTCAGCGACTAGTCGCAACAACTGTCAAACGGTTTTGGTCGCGGTCACCAGTAACCAGTAAACGAACAAGACCTAATACCATTTTTCCTTTGGACTGGGTTACCAAATACCAAAATAGAAATCATCTTTTAATTAAGATAATTAAAAATTTAGTTTGTATATATAAATAGAGATGGAATATCATCATATAAAATATATTTAGCATCAGAAATTAAATACTACAAGCATCACGATGAATACATCAAGATAGAACTATTGTTAGCGATAAAATTTGTTTTTCAACTTAATTCATTTATTATAAAAGTGCAGGAAGCCAGTTCGGTGGAACACAATTTACATTTCTAGACTAACATTGCAGACCAAAAAATATATTTTGTAATTTCATGTTCTAAGAATCAGCGAGAGCGAGAAGACAAAAAATAAAAAAATTAGCATACTTCTTTCTCCACCAAATATTTGAACCATATACGCAAAATGTCTATCAATATCATCGGTCCATTGCAAACTTGGTATTTCCATAAAAAGTTTCTGAAATTCACAATTTTACTTATATTTTTGAAACTTTTTAACTTTTTTTGTTTGATTTATAATGGTTTAAAACAATACCGACGGTGATTAAAAGTTAATTAAAAATTATACAAAGTACCTAAGAATCAAAGCATTAAATTCTATTATTAAAAATGTGAATGTGTTTTGTTTTTATTGTGTGAGTTTTTTTATTTCCTAAATAAATAAAATTTGTTTCCATAATTTTGATAACTATACTATTCTTATGACTTTGGAATTAATATAATATGTATAATGATATTTCTAAAGTTAAATTGATTTCCATAAGTTAAATCTAACAAATTAACCCTTTTTTTTCTTCTTGATTAAGAAGTTACTATAAGAAGCTAAAAACTGAAATTATATAATATGTTTTGAAAAGCTCAATCCTGAAGAATCAAAGAGTGACATTGTTTGTTCTATCGCCTTATGCAAGGCTGCTAAATTGGTTTAATTTTATGTTTAGACTTGTTGAAGCATCATAAAATTATGCTATGGTAAAAGTGTAAATGAGATATGATTCGTGGCTAATTAGCAACTAGGGAAACAACTACAAAAATTTATTAAATAGTTACGAAAATTTATAAAAGAGATTATAACTAGCCACAAAAATTTTTAGGGGGTTTTGACTTAAGTAACCTAAAAATTGGTTTGAAATACAAAACTAGACCCCATGTTGAGTCAAATGCAAAACTAACTCAAAAGATTAGTGAAATTACAATTTTCTCCTGTATGAACAAACAAAAAATCAGATATCACAATTACAATTATAATCTTTCGTCTCTACATTTTAAGTTTACTATTATGCATTTCATATGTAGTCTACAATTAAAATCTACTTTGTGATTTTATTTTATTTTTAAATATTAAAAATAACTAAAAATAGTTTGATGAAATATTTGTATACATGTCCAAAATATAAGTAATTAGGAAGTATTAAAATTAAAATTAAAATTTATGAATTTAAAAATATGATTAACTTAAATGTATAATTCAACTAAAATCTATATTTTGAAATTTGGATTTTACGTATTGTAGACTTTATTTAAGGTATATATTTTTTAATTTAGTTTATATGTTTTGTAGATTTTATTTAAGGTTCACATATTTAAATTTAGTTTTTACGTTTTGTAAACTTTACTTAAGATCTACATTTTTAAATTTGTTACGTTTTGTAGACTTTATTTCAGGTCTACATTTTAAATTTGCTATGTTTTGTAGACTTCACTTAAGGTCTACATTTTGAAATTTGGTTTTTACGTTTTTTAAACTTTATTTAAGGTCTACATTTTTAAATTTAGTTTGTAGACTTTATTTTAAGCTCATTGGGCTTGAATTTACTCTTAAAATTTACCCTATGTATAAAATGAGTTTTCCAAAGTTAAAAGAAACCCTAATTTTCATTTGCAATCTCCATCTATTTCTCTCACTTTTTCTCTCTCGCCTCCATCTTTCTCACCGGCTTCTTCTCCTCTTGCCGCTATCGTGGCTTCTCTCGTTGGCTACATGTAATGCTTTCATTCTCTCCATTTCTTCACATTTTCTTTGTCTTTTGCTCTCTTTCTCATAATTTTTTTTGCAAGAGAAAATTTTATTTTCTTGCGATGGATTCTACAACAGGTTTGATGACTAAGATTTGTTTCTCATATCTTTATTATTTGTTTCATTTTATGATTTTCTTTTATTATTAAGAATATTTTGTGTTATTTTATTTAGCTAAGATTTGTGAAATCTATAACCAAGATTTATTTGTAAGTAAGATTTGTAATTTTTTAGACATGCCTTGGTTAACAACACAAGATTATTGTTTTTACATCTGGCATATTTTCACGTTTCTTTTTTTATTGATTTAGTTGTTTTTCTAAGTTCTTTATCTCATTTTTGTCAGATTTGATGGCTTTGACTACAAAATGATATTAGTTTTTGTGGTATTAGTTTTTTTATCGATTTGGTTTCTTTGTTTGATTTGTAGATGTGAGTGGTGAAGCTATTTGTGTGGTGATTAGTTTAAAATTGGTAGATTTCTCTTTATTTTCTTACTATAATTTCATTGTTTATGCAATATTCTTTATTTGCAGATTTTTTATGCAGATTTCTTCTGTAAATTCCTTGGCAGCTTTCTGTTGTATGTTTATTAAGTCTGCGGATTCTATTGTGTAGATTTATCATGTAGACTTCATGTAATGATTTGTCATGTAGACTTCGTGTGTAAATTTTTCATGTAGACTTCTGTAGATTTCTCATGTAGACTGTTGTAGGCTTACAATGTTTTTATTTTAAAATTTGATTTAACATATGTTTTAATTGATCCCATAATTCACAATAATGGCTGGAAGACGCCTTCGTAATGCTATAAAGTTTTCTTAGATTTTTTTGTACCTAGACAAACTAGGAAGGTAGTATGGACAAAAATTGTATTTTAATTGTAGTATACAAATGTTGTAAATTCAAGCTCTTACTATTTTTATGGTTTTTTCATCAAAGAAATATTGTAACAATATATCTTTGTGAAATATTGTAAACTTATATCTTTTTTCTCTAAAGTACTTATAGCTATTTCTTAAAGTATTTCAAGTGTTAGAAAGGCTGCAAATGAAGTATACATATGCTAGAAAGATTTCAAATGGCTTTGTCATCAAAGAAATATTGTAATATTATACATATGGTATAACAAAATTGACATGAAACACATAGACATATGATTTACTAACCTCAACCAAGCCTTGTACTTGTGTATCGAAACAGTAGGTAGCCCACATTAAAAAGATAGACTTCACATGCATTACAAATCGTCATAGTAGACTTCATTGAAGTCTACTCAGTGTAGACATCAAATATAATCTACTTAGAATGGACTAACTATTAAAATCTGCATATAAAGTCTATTGAGATTAGTTTTGCAATTTACTAAGTTTGACTTTTGTAAATGAAGTCTAAAAGTCTACACAATGTAGACTTCAAATGAAGTCTACTAATTTGAAAAGTAAACTTCATATGAAGTCTACACAGTGTACACTTCCCAAGTAGGCGTAAAATTATACATAACACAGTCTACTAACCGTAGACGTAAGATGAAGATGATGGCATTTCTATAGATTTTAATTGTGATTGTTAATGGTTTGTGAAAATATTGAAGATGATGGTATTTTTGTAAATAAATGATGATAACAAAATATTTATGATTTTTTAAGTTGTGTTGGTTATTTAAAAAATAATAATAACAAAATTGCATGATTCTAAATATATAGTGATTCAAAGATAAAATAGAAATAAAATTATATAAGAAAATAGAGGTCAAATTTGTATTTAACTCCACAAATTGGATTATTTTTAAAACAACTCCAAATATTTACCACCATACATCAATAAATTTTTCGGTGGCTAATGCAGTAGCTATAAAATCTTGGTTTTTTATATACAATGTAGTTGTATATACATAGAAACACTTTTTTTAATCACGTATAAAATTTGTTTTTTATAATTGGAAGAATCCCATATCTATATCTAGATTGATTTCAATATTATTTCTTTTATTTTTATCGCTATATATATTACTGAAAATATATATCACTGAAAACATATGCAAATGACCATAAATGTTTTAAATAACATTAGTAAATTTTGAATTTTGTCCAAAAATGACGGTCAAAGTGAATTTTCAACCATTGACCATTTCCATTTGGTTTGGTTTATAATTTTATAAGCAGATATTGTTGATTAGTATATCAGATTATTACAAATTACTAATGATGATTTTGTCAACTATATGCATGGTTGTTACATGTGCGCATGATCTTATATTACGATTCATTATAAATAATTTTGTAGCCAATTTTATGTACTTAATTATATATATATATAATATACATATAATCTCCGGATCTAATTTTGGAAATAACATTTACATTTTATGTCCATTCCAAAAGTCATTGTGGAAATCATGTAATATAATTATAAAATTATGGAAATCAATGATTTAGAAAACTAAATAAATTCACACAAAAAGACAAAATACATTCACATTTTTAATAACATTATTTAATGTTGCCGAAGTTTTATCAGTCGGGTGATTAAGATGATCCAACTAATAATTTGACAGTATAGTTTTGTTTCTATCCGCTACATTATGGTAGTTTAGAAAAAAATATTTGAAAAGTGAATTTTAGACTATGGATTGAGTCTTGTTGATCCAATGTTAACAAAAAATAGCATTCAATGTTTTGATTCTTTGATATTTTTTAGAATTTTATATTAATTTTTATCACCGTTTTAACTATTATTAGTTAAAAATTTCATAAACAAAAGTAAAATTATGAGCTTCGGAAAATATTTATGGAAAACAAAATTACTAGATTTTATAACAGGTCGGAAATAACAAGGCGGAATATGAACTGATGATTTTGATGGCCATTTTTGGTAATATATCATTCATTATAGCTACTAAGCACAAAATTAGAAACCTTTTTTTGTTAACTGGTCTAATAATTTTTAATCATCTTTTTTATATTGCTGGTAGAGAGGGTTTAAACATTAGTATCTAAGAATTTGTAAAAAGAGTACTACTGTTAATCTATCTGTCCTCCACAATTAAAAACCTCTTAAATCATGCTTATTCTTCGAAGACGACTCCGTAAATCATTTTTGAAGGTAAAAACATAGGGTGATAATGACAAAGATGATGGCAAACTTGAAAGCGAAACGTTTAACAAAGCAATGAACTTTATTTATGATAATGACACACATAAAAATATCACAACAGAAAATAAAAATAAAAACAGAAATTATATAAAACTTTGGGATTTTTATTTTTGGTAATACACCATTGCCCATTTCAAAAACCCAAGATCTCAAACAAAGAATCTTGGGAAAAAATGTCATAGAAAAATAAGCAATAATATAATCCCAAAAATATAAAATCCTTTGATTTTTGATGAGAAAATAAGAAACTTGAAAACTTAGCAATAATAAGAAAAATAAAAATAAAATAAAATAGAAGAAGACTATACTTCTTCAATGACACTGTTCAATGATGGTTTCCATTTCCGACATAATCTCCGGCAAGATGTCTCTTCTTCTGCCGCCATAGCAGCAGCTTCTCCGGCCAATCTTTCAGCTTCAAGTTCTCTAAGAAAATTACCAAACGAAGCAAAAGTGGCTGTGTCTCCTCCTTTCTCTCCACCGTTAAGTTGAAAAAGAATGAATTTCTCTAATTCATCTCTCGTTAATACAATCTTCAATTTACGATCTTTGCTTTTGTAATCATTCTTCATCACTTCTTCTTCAAATTTGGTTTCTACTTCCTTAGTAACATTTTCATTGTTCCTTCCGACAAAACATGAGTTTCCCATTATGATCAATTAAAATGATTGTAATACTCGCAGATTCAATAAAAAGGATAAGAAAAGAAAAAAAAAAGAAAGGAAGGAACGAAAGGAAACTTGGGATATGCCCACGAAAAAAAATCCTCTTTTTCCTCTTCTTTTTTTTCTCCTCTGTGTGGATCTTGGAGTATAATCATGGAGCCATTGTGGGATTTATATAAACATGTGTGTGTAAATAGATGATGAGAGAAAAGATCGTTGACTATTATAGTCAGGCTGCTTAATTGGTTTAAAACTTTAAATTTATGTTTAGACTTGTCCAAGTTACGACGTTGATCCACAAATAAATAATTATGTCGTTATCAAGTTGTTTTCACTTGAGTGTTTTAGATCATTCAAGTTTTTTTATGTAATTAGATTGATAACATTTAATATATTCTTTGAGATCGAATTTCGGTGTCCTGAATCATTAGCTGAATTAATTTAACCATTAGAATGAAAGTAATTCGGCAGATGATTCAGTTAATAACTTTATTTTTGTATCATAGGTGAAGTATTAAAAGAGATTTGAGAAAATAGATTTTAAGTTACAGATCAAAACTTGTCGATCTAGATGTTAATAAAAGAAATGTTTTATTATAGTTACGATGTAGATGTGGTATGAAATATGTACGTAGAAACAATTTCTATTAACAACTACTTATATTGCTTTTTGATAATTAGAAGAATCCCATATCTATATCTAGATTGATTTCTGAATTTTAATTGAAATTTTAATTTTCTTATCACAACAAATACATACAGATGACCAAAGATAGTTTAATTTCCGGTATTGTCCAAAAATGACAGTCAAAGTGAACTTTCAACCATTGGATAATTTCAATTTGTTTTGGTTTGGTTTATATGATGTGGAGGAGTATAATCAACTATATGCATGTTTGTTAGATGTGCATATGATCATGATAAACGATTTCACTTACAATTATACATAGACAAAATATTTTCTTAATAGACAATTTTATATATACTTAGATTTTTGTTTTGTTTTTTATGTGTATATATATAATAATGTCTTTTTGGTTGAACCCAGAATTTGTTTTAGTAACATTAAACCCTTAATCAATCAATACACAAAAGAATCCGACTAAAAAAAAATCAATAGACAAAAGAATTTTTTTAGTTAACATATTTGAATCAAGTATTATTTTTCCCTTCTTCATAATCATAAGAAAAAGTTGTAGCGATTATGTATTTTAGTTTACAAATTCCGCAAAAGCCCTCGAAAGAATTCCATGAGAGCTAACCTCTAGTTGAGGATCTCCTTCGGCCTAAATATAAATTGACAACAAGCACATAAGATCAATGGGTCAAGCCAAAATATACAAAACTCTACTACCAAAAAAAAAAGAGAATGATTTCAAGAGTTTCTTTTCCAAATCATTCCTTTCGATAACTAATTAGTCTTCTATATCCAGAAAATCTAAGTCAATATCGAGAAAACATAAATAATACACAATAAAACTTTCATATTTAAAAATTTTTCATAATCACATACATTCGACTTTCAAAAAATTTAATAGTAAATCTAAATTTTTATTGTTTTTGGTGAATGGGTAAGATAAAGTTCTCCTATACTTTATTTAAACAACCTTAAAAGTTATACAAGAACTCGTTTAGGCAAAGCAAAGCCATGAACATCATCAAAAAAAAATGAAAAAACACAATCCGGAATACTATCAAAAGAATAAAATCCTAAAGAAAGATCAAAGGCATGATTGGCAAGACCATCGGCTAAATGGTTAGCATCCCGATATATATGCTTAATTTGGATTATTCAGTCTCATGATAACCAGTCATAGCACAACCGTGCCAAGAATAACAAGGGATGATCCTCACTCATTCATATCTGAAAAAAACAACTAGAAGTTGTGAATCGACCTCCAACCCCAATCATCTCGCTCCCTGATTCCAAGCTATAGCAAGGCCATAGTAAACACCCCATAACTCGGTTAGAGGAGCTGAACATATACCAATATTTACTGCAAATCTTCCACACCATCCTCCTGTGCTATTACATACCACTCAATCGGTGGTAGCATAACCTCGGTTACCACTAGAGCCCCCATCCGTATTAACTTTTAACCATTCTCCCTCCGGTGGACTTCATGCAATTATCTGATCAACACGTGCCTGAATGACTTGTCTTGTACGTTTCATCGCCTAAGCACTCGTGATTTCCACTACTGCCCTCTTTAAAAAATTGTACACTGTCTTTACAAGTCTCACTCCCTCCAAAGACATTAATATACCTCCACTTCCATCTTTACCAAACACCCATAACAAATACAGATGACCACTTAGTCCCATAAACCTTCAAGTGGTCTCCAAGATTGACAAAATAACCACTCAATGAGAGAAGTATTATAAAATGCTCGGATCTCCGAAGGTGGTACCAGACGGTCCCATATTCCTAACATTGCACGACAATCGTGTAACACGTGAACAATTGATTCATAACGAGCCTTACAAACCGTACATGTATCCTTAGCGTTCAAGTGTCTTCGAAAATGCTCAAAATTTGTCATTAAAATCTGATGCACACCTTGGCAAATGAATAATCTTATTCGTTTATGAGTTCAACCTGCCACACAAGAGAAAACGAACGTCCCATATCAGGTCCCGAGACAACAATCTGCATTAATGCCTTCTAAACTGATCATACAGAGAAATCCCCATCCAAAATCTCTCCCTAAGTAAAACTACCTGACGAACCGGTGATAGTGTCAACTACAACTGAAGATAAGTGCAATCTTGGGTCATTACTAACAAAAGGAGTGATCATATCCAGCAACCATCCTTGACCATCACGCTAAAGCTTCCTTATAGTCAAAGACACTTGATCTTCCTCTATTCATACCTAACAGAGATGTAATCCCTAATAATCCTTGATACTTATCAAGACATACCTTATTCCAAGCAAGACAATGTTGCTTCTTTCTTTCAGCTGTACTACCCCAAATAAAGTTCCTAGACGCATGTTCTAGACTTTTCAAAGGGAATTGTGGTAAGGCTATGGTACTCATTGTGTGAATTGGGGTAGAAGAGAGAATTGCTTGGTTAAAGTTACTTTCCCAACAAAGCTTAAAATGACTCTTTCAACCATATAACAGTGATGATACCTTTTCGAGTATGTCACAAAATGTATCCTTGTTGATCCTCTTTTGTAGTATCGACATACCAAGATACTTACCAAGGTCCTTGGTCGATTGGATCCCGATTTCATTACTGATTCGCTGCACCAATTCATTAGACATGTTCTTAGAGAAGAAAACCCAAGATTTCTCTAAGGATACTGTAGAAAACAATGACCTGAATTGTTCTGTCCTTATTATCACAATCAAGAGCTTGTTAAATAGGAATAGGAGGCCACAAAGTCGACCTCTCTATCCTAGAAATCGATCAAGAATATCCACTTTCTTAAGCAACAAGATTCTCTTATCTAACTTATCAACAATTCAAATATAATTCAAATATACTTAAACTAAACAAATGGTTAACACAAAACCATTCTCTAATACCCCCCCCCCCCCCCCCTCAAGTGGGAGCATAAAAGTTATGTATGCCCAACTTGGGCCGAAAGTCGTCGAATCGTTGACATCCTAAAGGCTTGGTGAAGATATCAGCAAGTTGTGTTGAAGTAGTAATATGTCTGAGTTGCAACGTCTTTGTGTTGACAACATCTTGTACAAAATGAAGATCAAGTTCTACATGTTTTGTTCGTTCATGGAAGACTGGATTGGTGGCAATGTATATTGCTGATTTGCTATCACAAAATAAGTCCATCGGCTTGTCATGAGGAACTCCCAATGTGTTTAGTAATCCTTTGAGCCATAGGAGTTCTTGTGTTAAATGAGCGATAGACCTATATTCCGCCTCTGAAGAAGATCGGCTTACTGTGGCTTGTTTCTATGTTTTCCAAGCTACCGGCGAGGTGCAAAGTTGAACAATGTAGCCCGTGACCGAGCGACGTGTTAGCAGACATGTCGCCCAGTCCGAGTCGCATCAGTCTGTTATGTGTAAGTCTCCGTCTGAGCGTAAAAGTATGTCTTATCCGGAATCATGCTTGAGGTAGTGGACTAGGCGTAACGCAGCCAGCCAATGTTCTTCACGCGGCTGGCTCATGAATTGCGATAGGATATGGACCGAGTAGGCTAAGTCTTGTCGCATGACAAGAAGATATATCAAGCGACCGAGGAGCCTTTGATACGGCGCTGGATCAGGCAGTAAGAGAGACTCGGACAACGAGAGTTTGGCGTTTTGCTCGAGCGGGAATGTTGCCGGTTTTGAGGCCATCATGTGTGTTTCTTCTATGATGTCCAACGAATACTTTCTTTGGCAAAGATAGATTCCCTCGGGACTGCGTGCAACTTCGATACCTAAAAAATATTTGAGTGTACCAAGGTCCTTCATGTGAAAGCAGTCCAAGAGATAGGCTTTGAAAGCTTTAGTTGCAGCGGTGTGGTTCCCTGTTAATATTAAATCGTCGACATACACGAGTAGATGCAACTGTATATTGCCTTTCTCATAAGTAAAGAGAGTATAATCGGACTTGGACTGCAAGAAATCATTAGTGATCAAAGTTGATGACAATTTTTGAAACCAACACCTAGGAGCTTGTCTTAGACCATATAAAGATTTTTTCAATCGGCATACTTTGGTGTTGGAGGTAGAGTTGAAACCGGGAGGAAGTTTCATGTAGACTTCTTCTTTTAAATCTCCATGTAAAAATGCATTATGTACATCCATTTGATGTATATCCCATTTGCGTTTACATGCTACATCAAGAAACACTCTTATTGTGTCCATTTTGGCGACATGAGGATAAGTTTCATCATAATCCACTCCGGGAGTTTGCTTGTTTCCTAAGTCCACCAACCGTGATTTAAAATGCTCAATGGAACCATTCGATTTAAACTTCACCTTGTACACCCATTGGCAGCCTATTGCTTGTTTTCCTGACGGTAAGTCTACCAAGTCCCAAGTATTATTATCTTGCAACGCTTGGATTTCACTATTCATAGATTGTCTCCAATTAGAATCTGCCATAGCCGCCTTTAAAGACCTTGGTTCTTTTGTGTTCGTGACGGCAGTGACATAGGCTATGTGTTTCTTGGATAAACGATCCTTTGTTTCCGTGAGTGAATAAGAAACCTTTGGATGTGATGCTTCAATCGCCGCAAAGTTTGTTGATGTAGGTGAACTAACAATATAATCTTTAAGGAGCACCGAAGGTATTCTGCGGCACTGGTTTTTGCCTAGCTGTGGCTCAGGTTATGTCGGAGGCGTTGGGAACCGTGGTGTCTCGGCAGGTTGGCGGCTCAAAAGATGCTGAGTCGCGGAAGGCTCGGACGTAAGTGGACGAGCTTGATCCGTACTTGGTATTAGGCTAAGTGTGCGACCGACTGGTGGCCCGTTAAGTTCATCGACATGCCAGCTCGTGCTGATTGGAGCCCAGAGGTCTTCAGCTGGGAGTTGGTTACGGCCGGCGTCTTGATATGAAAATTGGTGTTCCTAGAAGACAACATCACGGGAGATAAAGAATTCGTTTGTCTCAAGATCAAAAACTCGCTAACCTTTTTGACCATGCAGATATCCGACAAAGACACACCACCGGCTTCTTATAACAAACTTATCACCATGGTGTTTTTGGTTGTGAGCATATGCGAGACAGCCAAACACGCGGAGATGTTCATATGCGGGCGACTTGTTGTATATTATCTCATAAGGTGATTTGTTTTCCAATACTGAGCTAGGCGGCCTGTTTATCAAGTAACAAGCTGTTTTAACACATTTTCCCCAAAATTCTATTGGTAGATTCGCATTAAATCGTAAGGCTCTTGCCATATTTAATATGTGACGATGTTTTCTTTCGACTTTCCCATTCTATTGTGGTATTCCTACACAACTCTTTTCATGTGTGATCCCTAGACCCGAAAAATATGACGTGAGAGTGATAAATTCAGACCCATTGTCACTTTTAACAACTCGAACTGTCGCTTTAAATTGTCTTTCCACAAATGCCATAAAATTTTTCAGCTTGTGAGATACCTCGGATTTGTCTTGCAACAAAAACATCCAGACGCTTATTGTAAAGTCGTTTACAATAGTCAAAAAATATCGTGCACCAAAATGTGATGGTGTTCGATAAGGTCCCCATAAATCAACATGTAACATTTCAAACATCGAAGTTGTTGTATTATTACTGTGTGGAAACGAAAAACGAGTATGCTTTGCGTGGAGACAAACTTCACACGCTTTATTTTAAGAAATAGAAATAGAAACATTTGGAAGCATACTAACAACTTTAGATGAGGGATGTCCTAAACGATCATACCATAACTAAAACAATTTTTCTGCCTTAGTCTCAACAGCCGCCACGGTCTCCACTGCTCTAAAGTGATATGTCCCTCCAACTCTTTTACCAGCTCCAATCACTGTCCTCATATTGCGGTCATGAATGACAAGAAACTTTTTAGCTAGCTGAAACATACAACCATTTTCATCCATTAACTGAGTCACATATATTAATTATGACTTCAAATTTTTGACATAATAAACCGACTTCAAGATCAAGTGTGAACCAATGTGAATCTATCATACTTTATCAGAGACTTGCTCCCTGCCATCTGCCATTATAACTAAGACAGGAGCCAGATTCCTCACATTCATCAACTTGTCAAAGTTGCCAGTGAGATGATGTGAACAGCCCGTGTCTAGTATCCAAGGTGACAAGTATGACGTACCTGACAGTTTCTCGGTAGAAGCTGTGTCATTCTTGTTGTTGAGCAGCAATTTTAGCATCTCCCACTGTTCATTACTAAGACCTTTGACCGCATCTTTGTCAGCATCCGTGACCACAAATTTGGCATGGGCTGCGGTTGCATATGTATTAGGCACCGCAACTCGGTTGGCATATTGGTTCTGGCCGCGACCACGTCCTGCGGAGCCACGACCTCTCCCACGAGATGTGGTTCGCACCGTAGGTCTGTCTCCCCACCAATCTGGATAACCTATCACCGAGAAGCATCGTTCAGTCGGATGACCTGTTTTGTCGCAGTGCCCACACACAACTCCATTGTCATTATGTGTTCATTTGTTCTTTATCGGCATGGTTTGAGCTATTAAGGTTGCGACCTCGGTATCCTCCGCATTGCCTTTTAGCAAGTCTTCTTCATGCCGAACTATGTTGTAAACTTCTTCATTGTTTGTAAAGGAACACGAGCCGCGATCGAGGAGCGCACAACTCTAAAACGATCATCCAAGCCAAGAAGAAATTAATGTACTATATCTTCATCACGATCAGCTTCCTGTTTTGTTAGTAGATCGCAGTCACAATTGCCACAAACACAACGACGTATTGGTCTATGGTTATTTAAGTTATCCCAAATACGATTAAGCTTACCATAATAAGCTTCAACGATCATACTTCTTTGTTTACAATTTGCCAATTCAACCTTCAATTGTTGTATCTTTGAACCATTCAACAGCGAACCGCTTCCATAGATGTTCCCAAAGATCACGTGCAACTTCTCGATGGGTAATAGAGGAGCGGAGCGTTGGTTCGATTGTCATACGTATCCAAGAAACAAGCAACGCTTGAATCGTCTTCCAATCCTCAAAATCCAGGGAATCCTGATGAGGTTTTTCAATGGTTCCATCGAGAAAGCCAAACTTCTTCCACAATGTCAGAGCAGTCTTCAATCCACACGCCAATTCATCATAATTACTCCCTGTAAGGAGTGGATGAGAGATAACTGCACCTGGATTATCTGCCGAAGATAAATCATAAGGAGATATCGTTCTCCTTACTTCAAGAGTAGGAATCGCCGCCGATGGTGGTGGAGGAGCACCCGACATTAAACCCTAAATTCTAATTAGCAATTCAATTGTTTTGGCTCTGATACCATGTAGAAAACAATGAGCTGAATTGTTTTGTTCTTATTATCACAATCAAGAGCTTGTTAAATAGGAATAGGAGGCCACAAAGTCGACTTCTCTATCCTAGAAATCGATCAAGAATATCCACTTTCTTAAGCAACAAGATTCTCTTATCTAACTTATCAACAATTCAAATATAATTCAAATATACTTAAACTAAACAAATGGTTAACACAAAACCATTCTCTAATAGATACACTTTGACCCGAGGCTTGACAAAATTTATTCTGAACACCACATATCACTTTCACCTTTTCATGATAACAAATAGGCCTCTAGTTTTCCAAAGTAAGCTCACGTTTAATGAGGTGGCAGAAACGTTCTAGACATATAACAAAAGGTAAGGGGATAATGGTTCTCCTATCCTTAGGCCTCTTTGTGGTGAGAATCCTCACATTTTTTCACCGTTCCAAAGAACATGCATTGATAGACCCGTAACTGAACTTATTTTTTAAGATATCCATGTATCCAAAAGTTTTGCAGCCTGTAAAGTGTCTGGTGGAAAATTCCACCAAATCTTATCATATACTTTAAAGTCTAATTTCAAAAGCATCTAACGTTCATGTCTTTACTTTTTTTGTACTGAATGCACAACTTCCTGAACAACCACTATATTATTTAAACTTTTGATTGTGAGAATTTTACTTTAATATATTATTTATCGAATTTAAACTATGTAATGGTGATTGTAGTATATTATATTGCATATGAATTTTGAATTTGTTTGATTAACTTGTAGTTTTGGAAGATGAAAGATAACTTTGTGTAAAATAGAGATTTGAAAATTTTTTTTTTGTTTTCTTTTTGCAAAAGACATAAAAGGAAGTATTTAACCCATATATAGTACACTTCAACTTTTTTTTTGTAAAGACACTTCAACTTATATTGTACATATATTGATCTTAATAAATTTCAATAGTCTTTAATAATTTGCATGACATGAATTAATTATCGAATATCTCATTAATTTTCATTAATTTACAGAACAAAAATATCCTGACAGGTTGAGTCGTCGTCATCAAAAAGAACCAGTAATATTAGATTTTCTAGTGAATAAAGTAATGATTATATTCTCTATCACGTCAATAAATTGTAATTTGTATTACCAACCCAAACGTCCTGTATTTCACATGACAGTGTTTAGAGTCTTATCCTTAATTTTGTTAATATAGAAATATAACTAATATATATTGATATATTAGTAACTTATAAAAAAATTACTAGTATATACATTAGACGTTAGATCATGTTCTGTCGGATTAGATGGATCTTTAAACCAAACTAAAACCGTGTTGAATAATCCTGGCAAATTTCATTTATATACATACATGATTATACCAACTACCAACCTACCTTATTATTATTGTTTTCTTCATAAAAATCATCATTAGATTTTATAATAAACTAGCTTTCAAATTTGAAAGAACCTAATAATTCTCTCTTTTATAATTCGTTTGACAAAAAAAAAACCCCTTAAAGAATCTTGTTAGTTATATTACAATTTAAAGCGTTTATCGTCAGTACTATATATCATTTCAAAACACAAAATGATTAGCCGTATTTCAAATTATAGTTGTAATGTCAAACATAATTATATACATGATATATATATTCATGACAAAAAAACTGCAACCGTAGTTCAAATTGCTATGTGATACCCTAATGATTGATTTTGTTCATAACATAATTCATTCTACATTTTTTTGGTCAAATATTCTTAGAAGAAACCAAATTAATTAATTACTTACTCATACATATATATTAAATAAAATTATACAATCATTAGAAATTTAGTTTGTAATTGTAATAATTAAACTTTTCTTATTTTGGAGAGACGTTTTATAAATTTCTTTACGCATTTTATTATTATTTATTTAATGCTTCAATTTTTATAATAGAAGTGATTAGCTTCTAACAAACTTTGCACGATTTATTTTTGTCGAGAAAGGGAGAAAAAAAAAGTTTTCCCAAACTTTATTCATATAATCAAGAAATCAAACAGTAGCAACAACAAAGCGCGGGAAAGAGATCTTGTTCTCATCATCAGAAACTATCGAAAGAATCTCCATAAAAGGAGAGTTGCAAAAATGAAAACCTAACGGGAGGAAAAATGCATAGTTCGCCAATCTATCAGCAAAATGATTAGGTTCCCTATACACATGTGAAATTTGGACTATCCATGTCCTAGAGATGAAACATAGCACAACCATACTAGGAAGGACAAGGGTTGTGAATCCATAATCCTTATTTAAAGAACTAACTCTGAATCGACCTCAAGCTCCACTCGGCGAGCTCCTGGTTCCAAAGTAATCCAAAGCCCATAATAAACACCCCATAACTAAACCAAAGATGCAAAGCAAATCCCTATATTGAGGGCAAGACCACAAACCCAAGCTCCAGTATTATCCCGAAGAACACCACCTGTTGTGGCTAACCCCATGACTTCCTCTAGAGGCTCCATCAGTATTAAGATTAAGCCAGCCATTACTCGCTGGTTGCCATGAGATTATCCTATCAACTCGCGGACGAGCTAAGCCATGAGTAAAAACATTATCCTGAGCTTTTGCAATCTGGATCCCAAAATCAAGCATAAACTTCATACGGTCACATAACCATGGAGTCAAGCCAAAGATGTCACTACATCGCGATTTCCAAGCCCATCAGAGAATATATAGAAATAGAGTGGACCACATACAACCTTTAACAATTGAATGATCACTAACATTTGCAAAAAGCCATTCAAGTAACGATTGACGAAAAAATAAAGTATGTTTACCCGGCGGTACCAATCTCGTCCAAATACCATGAATAGACATGCAATCCCGAAAGAGGTGTAAACTAGATTCCAAAGCATTATTATAGATAGTGCATAAGTTTGAGGCAACCAAGTGTCGGCGTGATGTTCTCCATTTGTCGTAATTACTTAATGTGAAAGTAACCACAAGAAGAGATTAATATGCTTCAGGACAATGACTTTCCCGATTCGGTCATAAAACATGTTCATTTGTTGTTCCTCAGGCTGATTTAGAGTTGAAAGTTTGTGGCTTTTGGTGAGAGGGGCAAGGCTGGCGTTTTGATCATATTGCTCCCTTTGTTCCATCACACATTAAACTACAACTACATTCCATAGTTGTTGACAATGTTACTCAGTCCTCATATCGCTTGGCATGGGCAGGTACGATAAATGGTACAGTCATCGTGAGCTCTGCTTAAAAGAGTTTCCTTTTGTAAAGCACCACTTTGTTGAAAAGTGATTCAAATTAGAGTTAATAATTTCAGTTACGTATTTGCTAGTGTTATTTCTAATCAATTAGAGGTTTCAGTTTTATTTTTAATTATAGGACATAATGAGTCCACTGGTTTAATGGGTGTTGTTAAGTGTAATTTTTAATTATAGGACATAATGAGTCCACTGGTTTAATGGGTGTTGTTAAGTGTTTGTTTCTTATAAATTCATCTAGTTTCTTTCGTTTTCAATTATCAGAGAATAAAAGATTTTCAGCAAAACTTTCTTTGTGTTCTCTGTTCTTTTCTTACTCCGTTTTTTCTAGTGTTTTGTCTCGTAACAACATTGTGGTATCAGAGCTATGGCAGCCAATGGATCAAATCAGCAAGGTACGGTTCCGATATTTAAAGGTGAACAATATCACCTTTGGAGTCTCAAGATGAAGACGATGTTCTGATCTCAAGAAAGTTGGGATTTGGTGGAGAATAGATTTGAAGATGCAACTCATGTGGAACCTGATCAACAGTTACGAAAGAGACGCAAGAAGGACGCAAAGGCGCTTTTTTGGATTCAGACGGCTTTGGAGGATGATATCATGTCTCAGATCTTAGCGGTGAATACATCTCATTAAGCCTGGGAAATTTTGAAGCATGAGTACATGGGAGATAAGAAGGTGGTCACTGTCAAGTTACAGACACATCATCATCAATTTGAAACGCTTTTGATGAAGGAGAATGAGACGATGCAGGAATATTTGGCGAGAGTTTCCGCTGTTGTCAACCAAATGAAGTCTTATGGTGAATTCTTGTCAAATGAAAATGTTGTGAGTGAAGTTCTTAGGAGCTTAACTCCAAAGTTTGAATATGTGGTACATGTAATCATGGAGGCAAATGATATGAGTACACATACCTTTGACACCATGATGAGCTCGTTGATTTGTCATGAGGATCATCTTGGTAATAAGACTAAGAAAAATGAAGAAAAAGCTTTCCAGATGAAGGGAGAGTACTCTGGTCACAAAAATGGCATCAGTTATGGAGCTGCAGGTAAAGGACGAGGCATATTGGGAGGTCGTGGAGACCATGGAAGACGTAGAGGAAGAGGTTATTATGATAACTCAAGAGGTACCAACAAAAGTGACATTAATGTCACTATTGCAGGAAGTATGGTCATAAGTAGGTCGACTGTTGGAAAAGGCAGAAAGAATAAAAGCATGCTAGCTTTATTGAGCAAGAAGATGAGCAGCCTTGACTTTTTATGGCATTTAAAAGTGAGGAAGTGTCCAAATCTCTCTGGTATTTGGATAGTGGTGGTTCAAATCACATGACGGGAACCAAATCGTTGTTCAAAGAGTTTGATGAGTCCTACAAGCTTAATGTGAAACTTGGAAATGACAAAGAAGTTCAAGTTGAATGTAGAAGAGTCGTGGTTTTCCAGAATTGTCATGGTATCTCAAATTCATCTATAATGTGTATTACATTCCCGATCTAGCACATAATTTGCAGAGTGTTGGTCAAATCATGGAGAACAATTGTTCCTGTTTTCTTTGATGAGAGTGTATGTATCATCAAGGATAAGTAATCTAGTCTCACGTTAGCAGTGGTGAAGAAGGCATCAAACAATCTAATTTCCACTGAAAATGTTTTCAGTTGAAACAAGTGCTTTGGTCGCTAAAGTTTCTGATATTTCAAAGTTGTGGCATTTGCGGTATGGGCATCTACATGAGAATGGGTTAAGGGTGCTCAATCAAAAGGATATGGTCGTTGGCTTACCAAAGATTGATGCTCTTAAGTTGTGTGAAGGCTGCATATATTGGAAACAAACTCGCATGTCTTTCAGTAAGAAAACTAAGGAGAGCAACTCAATGTCTTGAGATTGGTCATACTGATTTATGTAGTCCAATGCAGACCGCATCTCTTGGAGGCAGCAAGTATTTTCTGATGCTGACAGATGATAACAGCAGGATGAGTTGGGTGTATTTTCTTGAATCAAAAGGAGAAGCGTTCAAGATGTTCAAGAAGTCCAAGGCTCTTGTGGAGAAACAAAGTGAGCAGCGAGTTAAAGTGTTATGAACTGACAGAGGAGAAGAGTTTACGTCCTCTGAGTTCAACTAATTCTGTGAGAAAGAAAGAATACACTATGAGCTTACTACAACTTACACACCAGAGCAAAATGGTGTAGCGGAAAGGAATGGAGATGGCTAGAAGCATGTTAAAACAGAAGAATCTACCTAATCAATTTTGGGCAGAAAGTGTGAGGATATCAGTGTACTTGTTGAACATATCTCCTACAAGAGCAGTCTTAAACAGAACACCTGGTATGGCAGGAAACCTGGGGTGAGTCATTTAAGAGTTTTTGGCAGTGTTTGCTACTCTCCTATAGATGTTCATAACCTGAAGAAGCTTGATGAAAAATCTGAGAAATGTATTTTTCTTGGATATTGTTCACAATCTAAAGGTTATATATTGTACAATCATGTGAGTTGGAAGATTGTTGAGAGCAGAAACGTTACCTTTGATGAGGAAGCGGTTTGGAATTGGCGTGAAGGTGGAAATGGTGAGCTTGTTGAAATTTCCGTTGACAGCATTGATGAGCAAGAAGATAGTCAAAATCCAGCACACTCTGCAGCTAATGCATAAGCAAGCTCAGCGCCTAACTCACTTAGAGTTATTGGGCAAGTGATGGAGAAGGAAACTCAAGCACAAGTCCACCTCAAAAATTCAGATCACTGCGAGAAATTTATGAGGAACAACACGCATTTTTTAGTGTTGATCCAGTGATAGTTAATGAAACAGAAAATAATGAAGAATGGCGAAAAGTGATGGAAGAGGAGATCACTTCTATAGAGAAGAATCAATCATGGCAGCTGGTTAAGCTTCATGGTAATAAACATTCTATTGGTGTGAAATGGGTGTTTAAAACTAAGTATCATGCAGATGGTTGCATTCAAAAGTATAAGGCAAGGCTGGTGGTTAAGGGATAAGCACAAGAATATAGAGTGGATTATGAAGATACTTTCTCTCCACTAGCAAGGTTTGACACTGTAAGAATTATTCTTGCAGCTTATATGCGTTGGCCAATATACCTGTTTGATGTTAAGTCAGCTTTCTTGAATGGTGAGCTACTTGAAGAGGTTTATGTTGCTCAGCCTGAAGGTTTTGTAGTTGATGGCAAAGAGGGTTTCGTTTACAGGTTGTATAAGGCTCTTTATGGGCTTAAACACACCCAGAGCTTGGTACAACAAGATTGATTCTTTCTTTGCAGATTGTGGCTTTGAAAGAAGCAAAAGTGAGCATACTCTCTACATAAAGAAGCAAGGTGAAGGAGATATCCTTGTTGTGTGTTTATATGTAGATGATATGATTTACATGGGTTCTAGTGCTTCACTTATTGCTAAGTTCAAAGCTAGTATGATGGAGAAGTTTGAGATGACAGATCTTGGGTTGTATTTTTTCCTTGGTCTTGAGGTTAAGCAAGTGGAAGATGGGATTTTTGTGTCTCAACATAAGTATGCTTGTGACTTGCTTAAAAAGTTTGACATGACAGGTTGCAATGCTGTAGAAATTCCTATGAATGTGAATGAGAAGCTGCAAATGGACGATGGAACAAAGAGTGGAGATGTAACAAAACTCAGGAGTTTAGTTAGAGATCTTATCTATCGAACTAACACAAGACTAGATATTTGTTTTGTTGTGAGTGTAATTTCCAGGTTCATGAACAATCCGACCAAGCATCATTTTGGAGCAGCAAAGAGGTTGTTGAGGTATATTGCAGGAACATCAGACTATGGCTTATGGTACAACTCAGTTTCAGAATTTGAATTGGTGGATTCACAGACAGCGATTGGGCAGGTTGTATGGAAGATAGACAAATTACCTTAGGACATGTTTTCAATCTGGCTTCTGTAGCAGTTTGTTGGAGTTCAAAGAAGCAGAGAGTGACAGCTCTATCATCGTCGGAAGCTGAGTATACAGCAGCTACTGCAGCAACGTGTCAGGCAGTTTGGTTAAGAAGAATTCTGGAAGACATAAAGCAAGAACAAGTGCAGGCAACAACAATTTTCTGTGACAACAAGGAAACTATAACGATGTCCAAGAATCCAGCATATCATGGAAGAACAAAGCATATATCCATCAAGGTCCACTTCATCAGAGACTTGGTTAGTGAAGGTTCAATTGTTTTGGAGTATTGCAGCACAAACGAGCAGAATGCAGATTTCCTTACAAAAGCATTATCGAAGAACAAGTTTGACTAGTTCAGAAGTAGGATTGGAGTGTGCAAGTTTGAATCAAGGGAGAGTGTTGAAAAGTGATTCAAATTAGAGTTAATGATTTTAGTTACGTATTTGCTAGTGTTATTTCTAATTAATTGGGGGTTTCAGTTTTATTTTTAATTGTAGGACATAATGAGTCCACGGGTTTAATGGGTGCTGTTACGTTTTTGTTTCTTAAAAATTCATGTAGTCTCTTTCGTTTTCAATTATCAGAGAATAAAAGATTTTCAGCAAAACTTTCTTTGTGTTCTCTGTTCTTTTCTTACTCTATTTCTTCTAGTGTTTTGTCTCGTAATAATACACTTATCCAACCAGAAACGGGTTGATTGTCCATCACCAATAACCCACAGCAGGTTTGGTAATACCACAACATTTAGCCCCATACAAATACTACGCCAAGTAGAAGAGGAGTTACATTGGGCATGGGTCCAAGAGAAAGTGTGAACATTTGTGACCCCGTACTTCCCTCAAAGGACTTTATTCCATAGTCTCGAATATTCATTAATTAGCCGTCAACCTATGATCCAACATTCACCTTTTCCTTTATCTTTGGATTTAGATCGGCTTTTACTCCTTGATCTAGAGGAACCACTTCTGTTGTTGTTCCCCTTTGATTCCGATCTGCCTTTGACAAATAACCTTTCTCCATTTGTCTTTGGAGAATAGCATGACTTCTTTAACTTCACCTCTTTTGACTTAGCTGCACTAACAACATCATCAACCTTCAGTTTGTCCTTCTTGTAGATCAGAGTTTCCCTTAGATGCTCGTATACCTCGAGTAGTAACTTAAGAAGAAGGATTGCTTGAGTTTCCTCTTTGATGTCAACCTGCAAATGTTTAAAATCTCCTACAAGTTATAAAAAATCATCAACATTATGATCAATAAGTTTTTGTTTCTGGATTTGAAAAGCATATATTATTAGCTGAGAAAATATTCTATCAGGAAGAGAAGTGGGAAGAAATAACTTATCGAGAATGTCGAGAGTGCTTGCTGCAGTCTCACAATTCTCTATCTTCCTGAGAATCTTATCATCTACGGCCAAGAAGATAAGATTCAAAGCATGTTCATCCTTGTCTGCTCTCGCTTGTTATTCTTTGATTAGTCTCTTCTTTTCTCCCGGTTTCTTCTCTTCTTCGTCTGCAAGCTCTCTCTGTGTATGTGGTTTTAGAACACTCTTTAATCTTTGTACTGTGAGATTCTCCATTATTCTTTTCTTCCAAATACTGTAATCTCCAGATCCATCGAATATCATTATTTTCGATTTTGACTTAAGCAGAGATGAATAGGGTGGTTGTGAAGAGAGGTGCTTGACATTTTCAAACTCTGATTCTTTCACCGAGCTACCAATTCTTAGCTCAGCAGAGCTTGATTACGATGGATATCGCTCACCGTCACTCATTCTCATCTACCCGATATAAGTTTCACGTTTATTCACTATGAACAACGGAAGACGAAGCTTTAAAAACCCATCTAGTTTCCAAATTGACCGTCCTCGTTATACCAATTTAAGATGATACAAAGCAAAAGATTAGTGGCCTATTTCTTTATGCTGAATCTTCCAAGCAGATCCAAAATATAATCCGTTTTTCCTAAACTTGAAACCTTTAACATAAAAATCTCGGTAGCACCTAGAGTCTTCACCACCTTTTAAATAATTGGTTAATGACTATAATTCTTCACATTTCCTTTAGCATATATATTGCTAAGAGAATGGAGATCAGAATGTCTGAATTTATACATCGTAATAATAAGTCTTCGATAAAAGCATTTTTCTTTTGGTCAAAAAAAGTTCTTTTTTGGTAAAGTACATAAAATAAAACAAAAAAGACTTTTTATTGTCAGCTAAGAAAAAAGACTTTATCGTAAGAAAACCCCTTTGGAGAGGAAATCTGAGGTGGCCTTGTCATCGAAGACCCGAAGCAATGAACATATTTTTATGTTAAGTAACCGTTACAACACAAACGTCATGTGATCTCTCCAGTTACTTTTGTATTTTTTTCTAATTTTTTTATCGAAATTTAATTTAAAATTCTGTTATACTGCTTGATAGTTATGAACTAAAACTTTGTAGATTATAAGTTTAGATTTTAGGAACATTTTGTTTTTTCGTTGGTTTGTATAAAAAAAAATTCGTATATTTCAGTTCATCAATAATAACTAAATGACAAATGAAAAATGTATATTACTCTTTCTGTAAAATTATTTCGTTTTCTTAAAATAAAGTAGACATAGAATTTGTTTAAATAAACATATATAATCACAAATATTACCGTAAATAATATGCAATTTTAGAAAAATCATTGAAAAGAAAAAGAAAAGATAAAGTTATATAATAGTAAAAGTTTTGAGCCAGTTTCTATGAAAATAACTACCTAGTTTTGTTCTTTTATTAAAATATCAACAAATCAAGACAAAATTTATTTCAGGAAATTTTACTATTAAACTGTCTTATATGCAATATTCACCGTCTAAAGTCTAAACACAATCGCTTAAATGACCAAAGCTAGATGATCTAAACCCACAAAGATCCACGTAACAAAACGACTCAGTTCCACTTTTTTCGATTTCTTAAATTTCGAATCCACTCGATGAAAAAGATGAACTCTTTCTCCTATCCTGTCTACTGATCAATTACCAAGTCTCTATCGTTTTGCTCATTGGTTGATTCTACGATTTCATAAAATATTTAAATTACTAAAAAGTTTACAAACTACAATCATAAACATCGATAATTTTTTCTTGGTAGTAAAAAATTACGAGTATCTATATCATGGATGCAACATCCCTTGAGATGGTAAAAAAAATCGACTAGGCAAAGTAAAAGTAAATCCCATCAAAAATCCAAAAAAATATATGTATGACCTCGACAAATTGATTTACGAATATCATCTATGTCAAAAAAATTGTCAGTTTTTTTGGGCCAACTGTCTAGACATGAAACAATATGATTATCTAAAATTTTAAAGAGAAAGTCATATATATATATATATATATATATTAAATTACTTGACCAATTAACAAAAGAAATATTACTTGACCAAAAGATTTAATAGATTTTACAAAAAGTTAAAAATTATAACTTTTGTGTGAAGTGTTGTGGTCAGGTAGCAAAAAAATGAATCCTAAATATTATCACGCTCGCAGATTTAACTCCTATTTAAAACTATTTTACAATTCTTTCAGACATAACAACATTTATATACCTAGAAAAAAAAATATATTTATAAGATGTACCTACCTCAAAAAAAAATATAAATCTCTAATTATAATATTCGGGAACTCAAAAAAAAAAAGAAATTTTCTTTCAATTTAGAGAAAATGTAAAATTTTAACAAACAAAATGTAAAAGTATTCCAAGGTTATCTTATATTCTTCTTTCGGATCAATTTCCTGATATTGTTACTTTTATTTTTATAACTTTAGTGCATATATGTATATGTTCGCATAAAATTGACCAACGAACAACAAAGAAAACCATCTTGGATTCTCTTCAGGTGGATCCATTATCTTGTTTTATTCCAAATAACAGTGGATCCATGAAAGAGAAAAATCCAAGAAAAGTTTAAATATTTGTACCTATCCGTTTCATAAAACTACGCATTGTTGTCGCCATTAATTTTTATAAATTGAGGTTTATGAAACATACGCAAGTTGAGAAACAAATATGCATGCAAGTTATGTGAATCAGACGTGTGTCTATTCACTCAGATATGTGTCCCTTAGTGGACGGACCTCATTTCGCAATAAAATTATGCTAAAAGTTTTTGTTTCTTTTCATGATTTCACGTTTATATTTTATTTGCTTGAGAATCATTTGAAGTATTGGGGGATCGAATACTTTCTTTTTTTGATAAATAATTAGGGGACTGAATACTTGATGAATAGATTCATGATCAAGAAGATATTTTCAATTGTTTTTTTACAAGAGTGATGCTTCTGATAAAATGTATTTTTCACCAACGTATTTTATTGGGTTTTAACACTTAAGTATTTTTTATAAAGATTAATTAGGCGATAATAGTCTTACATATTTATATTTTTGTAAGTAAATCTGTAGTTTTCTGAGAAAACGTCAACATATAGCACCGAGTTGAGTTGATTCAGATGGCTTTGTTCAATTCCGATATTTTTTCTTGGTCGGGGCAATTATCGATCACAACAATACTTAATTTTAGTGTCTTTGACATATAGAAATTCGACTCCAGACCGCAAAAACAACGTCAATATATAGTAATAATTATAAACTGAGTGGGATATTAGAGACAGATTTCAAATTGTAGGTTTTAAATTATACTATCAAGATTTGTCGAGCCATTAACAAAAAAAATCATAAACTGATAGAACATATGAGTGACAAAAAGAAAAAAAGACTGATAGAATATATTACGTTAAAACAATCTAAAAACATAGTATCAAACCATCAATAACGAAAATAAAATAATAATGTACCACATAAATCAATTATATTATTCTGTTCATTTTTTACCATCAGCAAAACCTTTAAGGGTCTCTTGCCAAAAAAAGAAAAAGAAAAAAAAAAAAAAAGGGAACTCACGTGGCGAATCCGGATTGGTTCTTTTTTTTTTTTTTTTTTGGCAAGAGATCCCTAAGAATTTTGCCATTAAAAATGCTCTAAAGAACTAGAATCACAAATAACATACTTTACACAACACATGATATAGAATGTCCAAAAAAAAGATTAGGAAGTTTAACCAATAGTTTCAAATACAAACCAATAATACTGATACGTGAATCACTTGACTAACAGACAAAAAAAATCAAATAACTACAAGACACAAAACAATGTAGTCTTGCAAGATGTCTAGATTACGGTATCTCTTTAAGTACATTACTTGGTCCATGAGAAAACGAATATTGACAGAAGTCTCTTTCTGTAAACCGTCATTTTATTTTATTTTCTATTTTTAATTGTAATAATAATAATAAATAAAGATATGAGTTCATCACATTCGCAAGCATGTGTTAGGTATATAAAGGCCAATAACGTTCACCTACCTATTACTTCAACGTATATGTTAGTCTCTTCAAAGTCTGAGATTTTATCAAGAGAGTCATTCATGAAAATGGATATTAATAAATCTATAGTCGCCGGAGAAGGCGACTGCGGTGAAAGTAATCGAGTAAGAGTGGCTGTTTCGGAATTTACCGGCAACGAGACCAGACCTGTAAAATTGCAAAAAATCAATGATAACGGTATGTTAAATTACATTAGTTATGAAATTTTGGTATTTTTTTATCAATTATGTTTTTGAGTTAGAAATGTTATCCAAAAACAAAAATTATGTTTTTGAGTTTTCAATAGTTGAATCTCATTTATTGCAAAATTATTTTCTTGAAAATATATATATATATATATATATATATTATTTGTTAAAAGTCCTTGAAAATTATATGAAAGTGTTTACTAAGTATCAATTTTATTTTTATAACAATCTGATAATTATATTTATAACAAAAAAAAAATCTAATAGTTATCAAACCAGAAACATTTTGAGTGAATAATATTTACTCGGTTTGTATTCATTAAGTAAAAAATAATTGTTATCCTCTAAAGAATTGTATTTTAGTTATTTTACAAAAAAAAAAAGAATTGTATTTTAGTTCTATTGTACTTGCAAGTTTTAAGAAAGCAAAATTCTAATGTGAACCCTAAAAATTTTATCAAAAAGAAAAAAAGTTTTAAGAAAACAAAAGTAATAAATAAATTTAGTGTACTTTCTTTGAAAAATTAGAGCATGAAATTCGTCACAATTTTGACCATTGAAGTAATTATATATTCCATAGATGTTGTTGGGACATCAGAAGCTTCTGTTGATTCACTAATGGCTGACGTTGATCTTGGCGGAAAAGCAAACGCCGGTCACGGAGTAGTCTCAGTCATGGGACGGCAAAGAGCTATGACAACCGCCGTTTCCACCGTAGTCGACGAGATTCCGTCATACGATATATTCGGAATATTTGACGGTGTAAGGCTAGCTAAATTCTTTGAAGACAGGCTGCGACGGCTCGTGAAGGAGGAGGTAACGGCAAGCCACGGCCGTGGAGTGGCGGCTGACTGGAATAAAGTAATGAGTTCGTGTTTTTCAGAGGCGGTGGGGATGGTGGGAACAAGTGTAGCAGAAGCGGTGGTTACAGTAGTCGGAAAAGAAGAGGTGGTTGTTCTTTGCCGCGGCGGCGCAAGGGTGGTTCTTTATACTCACGGCGGACTTGCTTTGCCTCTTTGTCATATCCATCATCACCGGGTAACTTATTTTGTGCAATTAAATTTATTTCATTTGATAAATATTTTTTACCAAGTTTTTTTCAGTCCGGTGTTTTAATATTCAGCATAAAGTCCTGATGTCTAAATTTTGATTCTATCCACTATATTATAGTAGTTAATAAGGGTAAGTTTTGGATATTTATAGAAAATTTGTTAATCTAATTATTGGAAAAATAGATACCAGAATAATGGTTATCTGGGATTGAAATAGATTATGTTTAAACCACTAGTCTATCACATCTATAATATTTTAATAAATGTTGTGGTGGTGTTTAATACTCTTTTTTGTCTCATATTAAATGAGAAAATAGATTATTTTTTTTGTTTTAGGAAGGTAAAATATTATGTATTTAAAACAAAAAAAAACAGTGAAATTAAAATATCATTTATAGTGAGATGGAAATAATAAATATGTATTTTAATAAATAATGAGTAATCTATTTTACAGAAGGGTGTAGAAGAAATATTGAAGATTCATAAGAGAAAAAAGATAGATGATTTTATAGTACTTGCATGCGATGGACTATGGCAAGTTATTTCCGACGATGATACTTATCAGCTTGTCAAACGTTGTCTTCACGGCAAATTATCGAACAGGTTAGTTACTTACTAGTACATTAACTTTTTGTCTAATCGTAGTAGATTAAAATATATAAGTACAACACTAATTAGTTATTTTTTGTGTATGTGTAATAAATTTGACAGATGTAAGAGTGAATCAAGTACGACAAAGGCTGCATTGACACTAGCACAGCTTGCAATTGGTAGAGGGAGCAAAGAGAATATAAATGTCATTGTTATCGATCTCAATAGCTCTTCTGTTTCTTAGTCTTTTTAGTTACGACTATTGATTATTATTAGTTTTAAATTCTCATTTTGCATCTCTTTTCTCCAGAGGAAATCCTCTCTTGTTTATTATTTTTGTTTGCTTCGATTTATCTTTTTCTTTTTAAAATTTTTGATTGTCCTTTTCTCACATCGAATGACAAGTTTCTATTTAAATGAGAACCACTACGACCCGTAAAAAAAAAAGAAAATAAATTGCAAGGGATTGAAAAAAATTTGATCATTTCATCTAAGCAAGATCTCTCTCATAAGATTTGTCTTGTTATATTTTTTCTCAAATAATTGAATCAATAAATATTGATTTAGAGTCTAAAATCTATTTTAAAAGTTTTACTATAAAAAATATACTGTAATTAATAAAATTAATCAAATATTAGTCAACATAATTATTACTAAAAATTTATCAGTTTTTACAATTAAATATTTAATTATTACATAATCAAAATATTTTGACTAATTAATATATTATCAAAATAGTAGGATCATATTTTAACAATAAACTAAAAAATAACTCAACTTTGATCATGATCATAAATTGATTCAAAAATAGTTGTTTTGATTAAATTTTTTATCAAGATTAAAAAGTCAAAAATCATTTTTTGAAAATTTATATTGATCAAAAAATTATCAAAAACCTATTTTTAACTAATTTATTATTATAATTATTTGATTTTAGTAGTGTATTTGTTAATCTATCACATGCATTACAAGAAAACATCTTTTTTTGCAAGAAAATTTTATCATGGAAAAATGCTATTGAAAATATGTTAGGAAATTGCGACGCATACCAAACCATAGACAATCCCTAGCACATTTGCGTGGGAACAAAAGACCCCGCAAATCCCTTACAAACTTGCAAGCAAAACTACTGTAAATCCCTTGCTAATTTGCGATAAACTTGCGATGTATATGATCCCTACCAAATTCGATAGACATATACAAAAAGCATATCCTAGTTTACAAAAAATTGAATACGACATGTTCAAATAACATGACTTTGCCAAATGATTAAAATATTGTGTAAATTATTCACGATATATATTTCAAAATTATGTAAGATTAATTGTTAAATATTGTGTAGGTCAACAATAGATATGCACACATACTTTTACCGCTATAGTTGCACGAGATTATTGAAGAACCATTTTCAAAGATCGTAACGGTATTTTACTTGCGAATACACTTTTCATATTTATGCACATGGTTCGAAAAAAACGCCCGCAAATTATGGAATCCATGTACCAGGTAAAACCGACTTATATGGTATTTTGAACAAAATTATAGAAATTGGGTATTTTGGAATTATTGGGTTGAAATGCATTTTATTCAAATGTCATTGGTATAATACAACACCCGGTCGAGGAGTCCGCACAAACTCGTTAGGGATAACCGATGTAAATTCAAATCAAACATATTCCAAGTTTGAGAACAACCTTTATTCTAGCATGTTTAGGAGAACAAGTGTGTTTTATTCCTTATCCTTGTACAAGGCATAGACATGAGATGTGCTTATCAGTGAAAAAAAAAGAATCCAAAAGGTTGTATAGTAGATAAAGTTGATGATGTGGCTATGCAACAAAATAGATCATCAAAAGTCCATATAGCTATCAAATCAACTAAAAAAATCGTACATGCACAACCAAAAGTGGAAGAAATTGTGGCCGACGATGGTTCAAGTCATGTAAAGGAAGATTATGTCGAATTCGAAGACAGTGAGGATGAATAAGACATTGAACATGGAGACTCTGAAAATGAATATGATTAAGTTATATAAATGTATTTCGATTAAGTTATAAATGTATTTTGTTTTTGTTTTTTTAAGGTTTGTTAGGGATTTGCTAAGGATTTAGCACATTCCTTGTCAATCCCCTAGCAACCGTTGCTACACAACTGAGAGGGATATTTTAAATTCCTAGCAAAATTATAGAAATCCGAATATGAAATTTAACCCCTAAACTTTTGAGAAACTGAATTTTTGTAATCTTTTGAGATTTATTTTATTCATGGATTGTAAGAGTATTTAGTGTTTACGGATTTAGGAAAAAAGCTCGGTTATTGGAGTTGCTAGGGATTAAGCACATCCCTTACAAATCCCTAGCAACTCCCTAACAAGGTTATAGAAATTTGAATATGTGACTTAACCCCTAAACCCTAAACACTCATATAATCCTAGAAAAAACTGAATTTCTAAAGATAATGAAAATCAGATTCTCAAGTAAGAAAAGACTGAAAACAACAAAAACATTTATAATGATAGCTCTAACTAAGTACATATTAACAAACATCAACGAAAACACATGTCTTAAGTTAGGCAAATCGATGTTTTAGAGATGTCTTCTTTGTTTTGGGTTTTTTCTCACTTTTGAGAATCTGAATTTTCATAATCTTTCGAGATTTATTGTTTACATGGATTATAAGAGTATTTAGTGCTTACAAGTTTAGGAAAGAGCTCGGTTATTGCAGTTACTAGTGACCTTGCAGATTTCTAGCAATATTTACAATGGATGTGCTAAATCCCTAGGCAACGCTTACGATGAATTTGCTAGGAATTTGCTAAATCCCTAGCAAATCCATAGCACCTCTAAAACCATAATTCTCTAGCAATGCCCTTGCAACCTTTGGGTTAAAAACGAAGCACTGTTTTTTCTTCTATGTCTCTCTTCGTAACTTTCTTTCTTTATGTCTTCTCTTTCTCTCCGAGCAACACTTCTCCTCTGCCGCTTGCCGGTCCGGTGCTCCGCTTCTCCTCCTCCCACCACCTGTCCACCTATCTCCTCTTCTCTTCTCTTCTCTTCTCTTCTCTTCTCTCATCTTCTCTTCTCTCTTCTCGTCCGCCTCTCTTCCTCTGCCGCTGCTCCTCCATTGCAGGCGAGGTAAGGATTGTATTTGTTAGATTTTAAGATTTGGAACCTAGATCTAGGTTTATATTTGTTAGATTTCGATTCAAGATGTTGGATTTTAAATTTTCAACAATTTGGAGTTTAGATATATGTTTGAAACGAATTTTAGAATTTATAAAACGAATTTTAGAATTCTGAAAATGATTTTAAAATTTTTCAGAACGAAATTCAAATTTTTTTTTTAATATTGTTTATAAAAACATTATGTATTTCAAAAACATTTTATATGAGTTATAAAACACTTTTATGATTTTTCAAAACATTTTGATTTACAAAAACTTTTTCATGAGTAAAAAAAAATATTTAAAATTTTTATTTTATAAAACATTTTTGTGTATTTTAAAATTATTTTTGTGAATTTATAATATTTTTATGAATTCTAAAACATTTTATGATTTTTAAAAGTATTTTTATGATTTAAAAAAAAAAACATTTTTTAAAATTTTAAAACATTTTTAAGAATTTTTAAAATTATTTATAATTAGTTAATTTTCTAAACGTTTTCAGATGTCAGAAACTCCTAAAACCTTACTTTCATTTTCAGATCAATCGTCAGAGCCGGTTGATCCAGACTTAGTATAAGAAGGATCCATAAATATGATAAGATCTTTTTCTATCATAAGAAATAGAGAATATCGCAGATAGTTAGTTTTTTTTGTAATTTTACATTTTAAGCTTTTAATTTTGTAAAATATTTTGCTTAAATAAATTTTATTT